>CAUYRT010051671.1:0-26144 GCA_963574885.1 Lepilemur ruficaudatus | reverse complement strand
GAAATTAATTGGCCAACTAAAAATATATAGAAAAAATTAGCCAGGCATGGTGGCACATGCCTGTAGTCCCAGCTACTTGGGAGGCTGAGGCAGAAGGATTGCTTGAGCCCAGGAGTTTGAGGTTGCTGTGAGCTAGGCTGATGCCATGGCACTCTAGCCCACGCAACAGAGTGAGACTCTGTCTCAAAAAAAAAAAAAAAAAAGATACCTGCACTCATATGTTTATCACAGCACTATTCACATAGCAAAGATATGGAACTGACCTAAGTGTCCATCAAAGGATAATTAGATAAAGAAAATACATATACACATTGGAATTCTATTCAGCTGTAAAAAAGAATGAAACCATGTCTTTTGCAGCAACGTGGATGGAACTGGAGGCCATTGTCTTAAGTGAAACAACTCAGACACAAAACGACAAATACTGCATGTTCTCTCTTATAAGTGGGAGCTACAAATGTGTACACATGGAAGCCGAGTGTGGAATGACGGATAATGGAGACTCATGGGGTCTGGGAGTGGGAGGTGAGCGGATGATGAGAGGCTGCTTGGTGGGTACAATGGGCTTTGCTTGCTGATGGATGCACCGAAGGCCCTGACTTCACTACAATGTATCCATGTAGCAAAATTGCACTTGTACCCCATGAATACAAATAAAAATAAATAGAGAAAAAAATGGGGTTTCTTCTTTTAATGGCAGCGTTCCAATCGATTTCTCACTGCTAAGTGTGCTGAGTGGGCGTGACATCGCCTTCTGCCTGCAGAAATGCCATCGTTCTTTAGTGCAGTGAGTGTCATCCAGGGCTTACGGTGTACAACATGCTCTGCCTCAACACTCCTTTCCCAGATGATCTTCCTTTAGCAGCACACTAGTCAGCTCGGGCTGCCAAGACAAAATATCATAGATTGGGTGGTTTGCACAACAAAAATTTATTTTCTCACAGTCTGGCACTGGAAAGCCAAGACCAAGGTCTGGCAGGGTTTGGTTTCTGGAAGGGGCTCTCTTCCTGGCTTGCAGAAGGCTGCCTTCCCTCTGTGTCCTCACATGGCAAAAAGAGGGGGGGATCTTTCTCTCTCTTCCTCTTTTTACAAATCCTATTAGATTAGGTCCCCACACGTACGGTCTCGTTTACCCTTAATTACTTCCTGAAGACCCTATCTTCAGATACAGTCACATTGAGCTTTAGGGCTTCAACATATGAATTTGGGAGGGACACAATTCAGTCCACGGCAAGCAGTCATGTTATTATGTTCTTTAAGAGGATGAAATTTTCCATGAACGTCTATTCTCAAGGATTTCCAAGACCCCAGAATTTAAATATTAGATTTAGATCTAAGATTTAGATCACAGAGGAAATCAAGCCCAAACTCTTCATTTTACAAGTGAACACATGTGACTCAGAGATGTTGGGGGATTTGCTTGGAGTCACACAGCTAGTTAGTGGCACAGCTGCAACTATTAATAGAGCCAGGTCTTCTGATTCCAATGGTGTAGCAGCATTTGTTGCTAGGTCCTGAAGGAACGGTGATGATGATGATGATGATGATGACTACTCCGACTCAAGCTCCTTCTATGTGACAGGCATTGTATGATTCGCTTTATGTAAATCACTTTATTTAATCTTCACAATAGTCCAGTGTAATGGGTACTATTATCCACTGATACAGATGAGGAAACTGAGGCTCAAAGTACTCAAGCTCACACAGCTAGTCGGTGCGTGGAGCCTGGATCCGAAGTCTACGCTCCTTTGGTTTCACTATGTCTGTTTCCACTGAGCAAGTGGGCTCCCTGCTGGGGCCGGGGAGGTAGCTCTACGGCTATGAGCCAAGGCTTCAAGCCAAGTCAAGGTCATGGATACTCAGGATCAGCCCTGATACTCAGGGCCTGCTAGGAGTGACAGAATAAAGAAAGGAAAGGAAGGGGAGAAATAGGCAACAAACCTTAATAGTGTCCCAGCATTGGCATTGTCCTCAAGGAGTTCTAGTTCCATCCATCTGTGTTATCTAAGAAGCCAGGACTTTTTTTTTTCTGTGCCTTCAAGCTCTACATCCCTTTATCAGTAAACTAGCCTTGCAAACAAGTACAAACTCTGCCAGCCCAGCCTCCCCTGGGGCTGCAAAGGAAATGAACTTGGCATTCTGTAGTCCTCACCTGGTGTGAATCACATGCAGCCCCCAGGGACTGGGACAGGCTGGCTGTCAGGCTGATAGGCTATTGTCTGGAGCCTTGAGAAGGGAAAAAGGAAGGCTGCTTGCAGGAGAAAGGTGAACAGGCTGGCCCCGGCCCAAGAACGACAGAGGCGCCTTGCTCATGCCACCCGGCTCCGCTTCCCTGGCCCACGAACAATAATGAGACACTGTCAGGAAGTGACACCGAAAGCCAGTTCTCCTTATACCTTGTTCAGCCTCTGGCAAAAGGAGGTTCCCGGAGGGAATATTTTTAGTTTGACAAATGAAAGCCTGGGACCGAGGACAGGAGGGATTAAGGGAGCTCTTCTCTGACACTCCTGGAGACGGGGAGATGATGAGTCAGATACAGAGGGCTTAGGCACGACTTCTCAAGACATTCCTCAAGCATGAGCACAGGCCAGCCGCTCGAATTCCTCCTGCGAGCCCGCCAGCCGGCACTCGGGACGGAGGGGCCGGGCCAGGGGAACGGCTCTTCTCCTCTGTCTTCCCCTTGGCACATTGTTGGACAGCAGCTTTGGGAGATCAAAGCCGCCGCCTGTGTTGCTTTTCCGGAACTGGGACTCAGGAGACCTGGGTTCGAGTGCAGACTTCACCACTTGCCAGCTATGACGCTGGGTGTCCTCATTTCTCCCTTTATGCCTCAGTTTCCTCAGATGTAAATTGGGAGTATTACAACGCCTCAGAATGATTATTAGGAGGCTGTGCCTTTGGAAACAGCATTGAGAATGCCGTGCTGTAAAGACATTGTGTTTCTATATTGCTCCCAGCAGCCCATGCACAGAGGTACTCAAAATCTCACATTGTAATGATAATAACCAGCATTATTTTAGGAGTTAATTTGTTTTTATTTCAGCATATTACAGGGGTACAAATGTTTAGGTTACGTACATTGCCTTTGCCCCACCCAAGTCAGAGTGTCAAGCATGTCCATCCCCCAGACGGTTCACATTGCACCATTAGGTGTGTACGTAACCCTCCCCTCCTCCCCCTCCCATCTGCCCAACACCGGGTGAATGTTATTATTGTATGTACATTTAAGTAGTAACCAGCATTTATTGAGTGCTTCCTATAAACCAGCCTTGTGCTAACTGCTCTCCCATTCAATCCTCTCAACAGTTCTGTGAGATAGAGTTCATCATCCCCACCTTGCAGATAAGGAAATTGCGGCAAAGAGAAGCGGTGTGGCTTGCCTAAGGTCACAGGGCTGGCAAATGGCAGGTGGTCATTAGACCCCGGCTCTCCCTGACTCCGCAGCCCATGTTCCAATCCCTGTGCTGGTAACCCTCTGGCAGGGCCCGCACCCAGCAGGAGAACATCTCTTCTCAGAAGCCACGCATGACGGTGAGATCAAGGCAGAGCACCGGGCCAGGCACGGATCAGGAGCCAGAGACAGGAGAAGGGCCAGAACAGATACGGGAACCAGAGCCCGGAGCGGGGCTCAGACACAGAGCAGCAGGTTGAAGGAGCAGGGAAAGCCATCCCGGGCGAGAGCCGGGACATCGGCAGCCGTCCACGCTTGGCTCCAGTGCTCTCGGGGCAATGCGGTGGGTGCAGGGGTGGGCGGGTGAGTGTGCTGAAAAGTCAGAATCTGCTCACTTGGTTGGAAGAGAGAACGAGACAACTAATGGTCTGTAAATAGGCTGATTTCTCACTTTCTAAACAGCTGGGTTGGGTGGGTGCTCCCAGGGACTCAGCGCCAAGTCATTGGGTGAATTCTACCCAAAATATGTAAAGCCATGATGAGCCACCCACCGTACAGGCCACACGTGGCCCCCCTGGTGTCGTCGGGTCTGCAGTGTAATTTCAGCATGAATATTAAGAGGCCGTCCATGTGTGCTGCCTCTCAGAAACGTGCCCATAGAGACATTTTTGTTGCTGAATTTAGAGTAATTTCACTCATTAGCATCCTTCTCTTAGGTGAGCGGCCTGAGTTCTGAGAATTGCCTTTTGATTCCCTCATAGGACTTGATAGAGTTATTTTGTGCTAAACAGAAAACAAAAGGTGGCCCACAAGGTCAGTTATTTTCTTCTTTAATTTTCCCACAGGAAGGAAGGAAGGAGAGAGTGAGTAAGGGAGGGGGCAGGGAGGGAGGAAGGGAAGAGGGAGGAGGGAGGGAACATCCTCAGACTGTCACACACAGCTCTGCTCTCCGTGTTCTCGTAGGAAGGGCGCCCCACGGCCACCGCTGCTAAGCTAAGGCCCGGGAGACCTGTCACAGTTCCCTTCTCCTTCTCTGGGGGTCTCCCATCCGGCGTCACTGCTGGGGCTCAGGGTCTCACTAGTGTCCCCGCCATCACTCAGCGTCTCCCTGGAAGATCCACGAGGAATCTGCTCTCGGACCTGCATCAAGGGAGGGCAGCAAGGGGCCTGCTTTTAACCGATCATATTTTCATTTTCGCCTTGGCCACTGAAAATGCAGAGAGCTGATTTTGCATCTTTCCTTTCATAATCGTGCAGGACCCCACAACACAAATGTAGGTTCCACCGTGGGTTTCCCTGATGACAAGACATAGGACCTCGGGCGAGTCACTTGAACTCTGGGAGCCCCACCTATGAAAAGGGGTTAATTACCACCTACCTCATAGGACAGTTGTAGACGTGAAATTAGATAGAGACAGACAGACAGATAGATGGAACACACGTGCCTAGCATATGATAGGTACTCAATGATTGACAGCTAGTGTGATCATTAGTCTCAGCAGCACCCTGACATCACATACACTAAATGTCCTTTGATTTCATTTCACTCAACTACTTTTCTTTTTCTGTTGCCCCAGAATCTCTATCTTTTAACTTTTAATCTTACGGTAGTATGTGTTTGAGGGTTTTTTGGTTGCTTTTGGTTTTTATTGGGAGAGAGTTGTGATGTACCTCAATATTGTGGAGTAGAGCAGATCAAAAAACAAAAAAACAAAAAAACAAAAAACCCAAACAGGTATAATACTAAAGTGAGGATCCTAATTTGTTCTTCCCCAGACTCCACAGCCAAGTTGAAGCTGTTTTTTTTGTTTTTTTTTTTTTTTAACCTAAGCTTCTTCCACTGCAGGATCAGAAAATCTCCGAAATATTAGGAATGTGGGGCTTGGGGGTGCCCCCAGGACACCTGTGGGGAGACAGAAATCTTGTTTGGGATGTAAGAGTGAGAGCAGGAGGATGTGGGGAACCCTTGCAAAAGCAGGCATTTCTGGGAGCTGACAGCTTGGTCTTCCTTTTGCTAGGCGCTGGCCAGTTTCTCTCACGGGCACACGGACTCACAGGGCCAACCTTCCCCGCACGTGCCGTTGCCCCGCTCCTGGCTGGCCTGCCCCTCCTTCGGTCCCCGCGCCTCTTCTCCTGCCCATGGCTCCAGCCGCCTACGGTTTCTGTTGCCTCATGCTTGGATTCCAGGAGGCCCAGAAGGCGTCAGCACCCTCTGTATGTCACACACCTTCAGCTTCGTCTAATCCTGTGGGGTGGAAGGGCCGGGGTGGGGTTCTGGCTGCCCCTTGAGCAGGGCTGTGAGAGATACAGCTTTCCCCTGAAAGGCCGGCCCCGTGGTTGACATGCGAGGACACCCTGGCACTTCCAAGTAGTCTCCCTGTGGTCTCAGCCTGCACTTGGGCTTTGCTCAGGGGCTCTAGAGCTGGAACGACTGGAACCCAAATCCCAGCCCACCACCGACCAGCTGCTCTGTTTCAAGCAAGGATTTGCCCAGACTCCCAGATTCCTCATCTGTAAATGGTGGCCCCAGAGTACAAACCCCATAGGGTTGTGACGCGGAATAACTAAGATAAACAGAACAGAGCCTGAAACAGAGCAAATACTCAGCACCTACAAGTTTTCCCAACTGCTATTATTGCAATTTAAAATTGGATAGAATTGGCTCCTGCCCCACTTGAGAAAGTTTCTTAACTCGTTAAGCCTCAGTTTCCCCATCTGTACCAATGGGATTCTAACACCTACTTCACAGGGCTGGTGCAAAGGATTAATGCATGTAGAGATCTCAAGCAGTACTTGCTAGACACTAGACAGTAACAAATGCTTGTTCTTCTCTCCCTCATTCTTCATATTTCTTTAGTGGTTTCCTAAAAAGCCAGGCTCCTCCCCATGAGGTACCTCTAGAGGCATCCTATACACAACTCAACCTTTTTGGTCTTAGAACCAGTCACTGGCTACAAATGCATCCGCAAGAAGCCATAAGAGAGTAAAACAGGAATCTTGGAGAGGAGCTGATCTCATCATTTACAGATGGGGGAAACTGAGGCCAAAGACTAGAAACAACAGACCGAAATAAGAGACGGGCCAACCCAGAAACAAGAGCCCGCCTCTCCTGTCTCCCGGTCCAATGCTTATGCGACACTTTCTAGTCATCAGACACACCATGCACACGCCTGTGCTCCCCGACTGGCTCAGCCGTAACAACAGCGACTTGTGGCCAGGCGCGGTGGCTCACGCCTGTAATCCTAGCACTCTGGGAGGCCGAGGCAGGCGGATCGTTTGAGCTCAGGAGTTTGAGACCAGCCTGAGCAAGAGCGAGACCCAACCCCGTCTCTACTAAAGAAATAGAAAGAAATTAGCTGGACAACTAAATATATATATATATATATATATGTGTATATATATATATATATTTTAAAAAATTAGCCGGGCATAGTGGCGCATGCCTACAGTCCCAGCTACTCAGGAGGCTGAGGCAGGAGGGTTGCTTGAGCCCAGGAGTTTGAGGTTGCTGTGAGCTAGGCTGACGCCACGGCACTCTAGCCCAGGCAACAGAGTGAGACTCTGGCTCAAAAAAAAAAAAAAAAAGAAACAGTGACTTGGGAGTTATTGGGGTTGGGGACGGGAGCCTCTGAGCCATGACGTCATGTGAATGGCAGTTGTCTACGGGCCTTGAAAGTGAAAGGGGATTAGGCCAGGGTTCTGGGGCTGGGCCATCCGGCCCTGGGGCCCCAAAAGCAGACCACCTGCCCTGTCGGAGGCATGCTCACTGAAGCACCAACATGAAAAATGAATTTTAAAATTTGACATTATTAAAAACAATCAGCTCCAATTTCAAAGGCTGACAAGCCTGTCCCTGTGCCCCTACCCATCCCGGCCTAGCCCACCCCACCAGGACAACTAGCCTGTGACATCAGAGCCTGCCCTCGGCAGACAGTCTGGTGCATTAGCACTATCTACCGAGGAGGAGGATGGAGTTACAGCCTCATCAATCGGGGAGAATTCAGGAATCCTTCCTGGCTTAGCTCGTGCTCCTGATTGCTGGTCACAGTGCACATGCACTGTTGGCCCTTGGCAGCAAACCTCTTGCTTCCTACCCTCCTACGGAGTGGGCCCCAAGCCCCAGAGAGGAGGCCAATGGCCTCTATGGGGAAGACACCAGCCCTCTCAATCTCACCTGCCAAAATAGCTCATAACTCGTTCTCCCTCCAGTCTAGGGGTCCCCAACTTGGGCTGAACTTGGGATGCTGCCCAGGTCCAGAACCTTGACGCTGGGTTTTTTTAAAGCACCCTGGGAGATAGGAATGAGCAGCAGGACAGAAAGCCCAGCTGCAGTGACTCCGTCCTTGACACGGCAACCTGATCACTCTCTCCAAAGCACAGATCTGCCGCCACCTCCAAGAGGAGGGACCCCAACTCCTTGCCTTGAGGTCCAACCTCCTTGACCAAGTACTGCCGCTCTTGCCCCATCTTCCTTTACTCCCCCTTACACTCTACTCCTTGCATGATCCTCATTTTCTAGACAAACTACCTCTTTTGACCTCCTGGCTCTCACTGTTCCCTCTACCTGGAATGCCCAGCCCGGCTCCCATCCATGGCTGGGAAAGTTTTCCTTAACTTCCAAAGCCCAACATCATGTTTCCCTTCCTCGGAAGACTTCCCCCGTGGCCCACGTGGTATTCACTGCTTCCTGCGGATGGTCACAGCCAGCGCATCAGTAGCGCCTGTCGTGGGGTGGGTGCCGTACGTCGTGATAGTTCTGCGTATACTGCTGCACTGCATCCTCTCCTCAACCCTGCAAAGCGGGGACCATTATCATCCACACTTTACGGATGAGAAAACAGAGGCAGGGAGACGACCTTGCCCAGGATCACCTGGCTAGTGAGTGATCACGGAGGGACTGACCCAGGCTGTCTGGGCCGGAATCCGCTGTGCTAGAGATCACCACGTCACACTTTCTTCTCTTCTCTTCTCTTTCTCCAGTACAGGCCGGTCTTACCCTCTAAACACCAAGCTCCTTGAGTGCAGGAATTGTATTTTATCGTTGTAAGTGTTACAATAGTGTAAGTATTGTTATTGCTACTCATAGGTTACTACATCAATAGAAATATTAATAACAATCACCATAATATATGGAGTATTCTCTCTGTGGCTGGAACTGCTCCTCCTTTATCTTCTCTGTAACTCCACAATGTTAGGGTGCATATCATCTTCACTTTCTAGATAAATCATCTGATTTATCCCTGAGGCTCTATGAAGTTAAAACCCAAGGTCACCCGGCCTCTCCCCTTGGTTCCCCAGCACTTAGCACAGTAGAGACACAAAGTCAAGACGTAATGATCTGTTGGCTTAAACTGAATGTCTCCTTCACAGGCCTCTGCATTTGAGTTGTAAGATCACAACATATTAATGGAAGATTAGGACTTACTAGTAATGAACCCCTATTCCCTCCCTTCGACGTCCCAGGAATGGTGCCAGGGGCTCCGTAGGCATCAATTTATTTATTCCCCAGACCCCACGAGGCAGGGTGAGTTGTTGCCCAGTTTTCAGACTTGGAGAGGTTGTATGGTGTGTCCAAGGTCGCACAGCTGGGTTGGAGCCAGGGCCAGGGAAGGAGCCCCCTGCTTCTGGGGGCTGTGCCCGGCCCCAGCTGTCCCCTGCACCGCAGGTGGGCATGGAAGCTGGACGCAGAGGCGTGGGGGGCGGGGAGTGAGGAGGGCATGGCCGTGAGCCGCATGGTCACGTGCGATTTTCTTCCGTTTCAGCAGCCACCTCCATCCCTGTAGGACCAGCTCGGCTCTGAGGCACATGACGAACGGACCGTCCGGTTGCTCCCAGTGACATCTTCTTTCTGCTCCTACCGGGCCCCTGCGGCGGCCCCGATGCATTCCTCATGACGTCACCCAGCTGTGCTCCCTCATCTCCCGAAGGAAGCTCTGTCACCGTCAGGAAGGCTGAGGGACAAGGGATGACATGGAGACAGCCCAGCTCCGGCGCCTGGAGGAATGCGCTCTGGCCGGCCCGCGGCCCAGTTTGGGGAGGGTCCCCAAGCAGGGTCACTTCCTGATGATCAGAAGGTGGACACCAGGCCTGAAATGCCCAGGCTAGAGATGAAAAATAATCCAACTGAATAAATAAATCACCAAAGAGAGCAGCAACCATCGTCTGCCAAAAAATTTAATCCTAAATGTGGAGAGAGTTGGTCGGGGTTGGGGGTGGGGGGACAGGGAGGACCGAGGTTCTGAAAAGATTTAATTGGTGATAGGGCCCTAAGAATATGTAAATAGTCTCTTGGTTTCTGTCCTAAAAGGAGAAACAGATGCCAAGGACTCCAAGCTGAGTTTTCATATGAAAATCACTAAGACCCTGAGAATGCCATTTAAAATGTATATAATTCGATTGTTATCTCCTATGGGGGAGGGCTCCTTGCTTGAGGTTTCCTTTTACATCAGCCACCACCCCCCATTGTAAGACCCAAGTCTCTATTTTCCGTTTCCCCCACCTCCCCCTCCTGCAAAGCCCTACAGTCAGCTAAAGATAGGGAGGGGACCGAGAGTTCAGTGTGGCCCTCTGCTCTCTTAGGCTCTCAAAAGCCTGTGGCTAAACCTTTAACTCAAAGATGATCTAAGTAAGGTTAATTTCCTAGTCCAGTCTCTGCTAAGAAAATGTCCAGCAACAAGGAATCGGTTCCCTGTTTCTCCCTAGGCAGCCAATCCTATTAGTCTGGACAATACTGATTCTTAGAAAGTTCCCCCATATGTTGAATCAAATCTGTCTCTATGAAGCTTTTTACCTTTGCTCCTTGGCACTACACAAAACGCAAAGGATCATTCTTCCCTATAGCCAACCCTTCTAAAAGCCCTCTGGGGTTTTAGATACTTTGGTTCCTTAAAAAAAGAAGCCAAGGAGTTTGGGGCTGAGGAGAAGTGAGGACACCTGTGTACTAGGGCCAGTTTTGCTTCCTGACTTTCAAGGGCCTCGGTTTCCTCATCTGTAAAATGGGAAGACTGATCCCTACCCTTTGCCAATAGGGTGAGGGTAAAATGAGAAAAGGAAGATTGTCTATTTTGAAGGTAAAACAATCCTATAAAAGTGAGTTGTAATTAAAACACCACCTGAAGCCTTAGAAGTGAAGGGATTGGGAAGATTGTCCTCCTCCACAAATCGAAGGGGTTGAACCTGTGACCTCCAAAGTTCCTACAGCTCTGGTGGCAAGAAGTAGCGTGTGAATGGGAGCATAACAGACCCAAGCAAATCAACAAGCACTGGCCCATCTCTCCCTGGCCAGGGTGGCTCCTGTGGACGGATGTATTTCCAGAAGTGCAGAGGAAGAGGGGTAGAATGGCAGGAGGAAGTGGAGAATGGGGGCTCTTCTCATTTAACCATTCGGCAAACATACAGCAAGCTCCCACTGCATGTAGCACACTGGACAGAGCTCTGTGCAGGAGAATTTCCCTCACGCTGGTAGGTTTGCCAAGGGGCCACACCAGAGGATTTTGCATGTGTGGTAGGCTAAAGAAGCCCCCGAAAGATGTCCACGTCCTGATACCCAGAACCTGTGAATAGGTTACCTTACCCAGCAAAAGGTGACACTGTGGATGTGATTCAAGTTCATAATGAGTCATCTTGGAGTATCCAGGTGGGCCCAGTGTCATCACAGGGCCCTGACACGAGGGAGGCAAGAGGGTCAGAAAGAAGGCCAAGTGGTGATGGAAGCAGAGGTCGGAGTGATGCAAGGCCATACGCTCAGGAGCGTGGGCAGCCTCCAGAAGCCGGAAAGGGGCAAAGGAACAGATGCTCCCCTAGAGCCTCCAAAAGGAACACAGCCTGCCAACTCATTCTGGACTTCTGACCTCCAGAACTGTGAGAGAATAAATCCGTGCTGTTTTACGCCACTAAATTGGTGGTGGTTAGTTACAGCAGCAATAGGAAACGTTCTATGTCAGCTGTTACGCAATTATTTTTTATCTTTTTTTATTAGTGTTTTGTTTGTTTGTTCATTTGTTTGTCTAGAAACCAGGTCCTGCTCGGTCACTCAGGCTGGGGTGAAGTGGCACAGTCATAGCTCACAGCAACCTCAAACTCCTGGGCTCAAGTGATCCTGCAGCCTCAGCCTTCCAAGTAGCTGGGACTATATGCATATGCCACCATGCTTTATTTTTATTTTTGTAGAGATGAGATCTCACTGTATTGCCCAGGCAGATCTCAAACTCCTGTCCTCAAGCCATCTTCTGCCTTTCTGCCATCTCAGTCTCCCAAAGTGCTGAGATTACACATGTGAGCTACCAGGCTCAGCCAATTACACAATTATTTTAATCTCTATTAGAACACGTGGAACATGTAAGATACATACATACACACACAGAGAACAAGCACATTAACCCAAATTCAATCCCACCTAAGGGCCTTTGCACATGCTGTGCCCTCTACCAGGAATGTTCTTCCCGTTGTTCTTCACATAGCTCCCTCCTTCTCATCTCTGTTATCTCTGCTCAAGCTTCACTTCCTTGGAGACTCTTTTCCTTGCTGCCTTATCTAAGATAAGTGCCATGCACCCCACCACCATTCCCAGGATGTCCCAGTGTTTTTCAGACTGCAGGCTGCAATGCATTAATAGATTATAAGATCAGTCTTTAGTGGCTCATAACTGGAATACTTAAAAACAAAGCAGAAAAGAAGAAAAAACATCAGAATACATCGCATGCAGTAAAGGTAAGTATTAACATTTTCATTTCTTAACATTTTCATTTCTCTTTTATGTATGTTTATGTGTACACTGGGTTGCAATGTAAAATCATTTTCTTACTATGGATCAAAATTTTTGATCTAATACATTACCCTGCCAAATTTTCTTTTTTTTTCCCCCGCCCCCCCGAATTTTCTTCGGAGCCGCTAACATTATCCGAAACTATCTTATATATGTATTTATTCTCCGTCTCCTCCAAGAGAATGTAATCTCCTGTGTTTTTTTTTCTCTGCTGTATCCCCAGCATCTAGAACAGTGCCTATCACCCCATAGGTATTCAGTCAAGATACGTTGAAGGAATAAATGAATTAATTAATGAGCCCATGGTTCCGTGAATATTATTGTTTAGGACAGGTATAACATTTTTTAAAAGTAAGCTAATTTAAAGGAGCATATTAAGTAAATTGTAATACAATTGGTACACAGTGAAGCAAAAATCATGAAGACAATACTGAAATACTAAGTACTAAATGTGAGGGCTTAAATATTCTCTGCTCTTGAGGGGCCTCCAAGCTAGCTGGGGACACAAGCTGCAGATGGATCAAAGAACAGGTGAATCCTGTCCTGAAATGCTGGCGATCACGTCCACTTCCTTTGGTTTCACCAATGAGGATGCTGCAGCCCGGCGTGCGGAAGTGACTTCTCCAGGCCACAGAGCGGCCAGCTGCAGAAGCAACAGGAGAACCCCACGTCCTGCCTCCCAAGGCCGAGTTCTGTCTCCTTTCAGCCTGAATGATGGCTCCTGCATGCTGAGCTCCCAGTCGGTTTCCTTCCAGTACAAACACACTTGGGCCCCTGTGTCCAAAACTCCAGGACAGGAAAGTTCATCCTAAAGTCTAGCCCCACCCACTGCCTTTCTCTTCTGTAACTACTGTCTAGGAACCTAGAGGCAGCGCCATGCAGTGGAAAGACACCCGGCTCAAGGATCGGACAGAACTCGCTTCCCACGGGGCTGGTCTGGTACTGACTAACCAGGAACCTGGACAGTTTCTTAACCTCCCTGATCCTCACCTTTGTCCTCTATAAAATGGTGCAAATAAATAACTCTTTAAAATGCCCCCCAAAAAGTGAGTTCCCAGGAAATGTTGGTTCTCTTTCCCTCTCCGTCAAGGGATTTGTGCATTATATTTGTGGCTTGATGTTTAACCAATGCCCACAAAGGGTGGGCACCATTCAGATGCCATCAGTGACAAGCCTGCCAGGGGGTCCCATCTTCAGGTGTCAGCTCCAGGTGGTCCAGAACAGGTGTCCCTGCAAGGAGGCAGGGACATCTGTTCCTGGAGAGCATCATTTCAGGGTAAAGAGATGCTACGGCAACTATACGAGCGTCAGAGCACAAATGAGGGGCTTGGGAATGGTGACAGGCTCCCTTCCAGCGCTGGAGGTCCCTTTGCCTCATCCCTTTCCCATTAAGGTATAGTTTGGCCAGAGCCACATGATGACTTTCGTGGACTCCTTCCTTCATAAAACAAATTTTACAAGTGCATTGGTAGAGAGACAAAAACTAATACTATATTATAAAACATTTTCTTTGACCTAAAAGTACATTCTTTTTTCTGATTTGAAAAGAAAGTAAAATACATTCACAGGCTCCTAAAAGTATTATTATCTGGCCTCGGCACTGTGGCTGTGGTGCCTGAAGGATAAGTCGGCCCTGATCCAGCCTCCCTCTGCTCACAGGGCACAGGCCACCTCGGTGTCAGGTAACTTGGACTTATTAGAAAGTTCTTCACAGTGAGTAAAAATCTGTGTGCCTCAGACTTTCCTCTCCTGGGCCCCAACCTTAACAACGGAGAACCAGGGAGCTCCTGCTGCCCTGTAGGAGGGGGGCTGTCTGTAGTGGGTGGAATGGTGGCTCCCCAGAAAGATAGGTCCATGTCCCAGAAGGTCTGGATTTTACCATATTTGGAAAAAAGTGTCTCTGAGGATGTAATTAAGTTAAGGATCCCCAGGTGAAATCATCCTCAGTTATCCAGGTTGACCCTAACTCCAATGACACGAAGTATCCTTGTAAGATGCACACAGAGGAGACGCAGGTGGAGAAGATGATAGCACGTGAGGATGGAAGCAGAGATGGGAATTGTGCAGCCTCCAGCCACGGACCCACAGAGCCCGCGGAAGCTGGAAGAGACGAGGAAGAATTGGGGGGAGTGTGGCCTTGCTGTCACCTTGACTTTAGACTTCTGGCCTCCTGACCTATAAGCCACTCAGATTATGGTCATTTGTCATGGCAGCCCTAGGAAATGAAGCCACTGTCCATTCTGTGGTGCTGCTGCCCACGCCCCCACCCCAAGCTCCCGTCTTATGGAGTCACGGAAAGAACAAACGCCTCCAAGTTCTGATTCTGACTCCACCAGTTCATATCTGAGCAAATTGGCCAAGTTACTCAGCCTCTCTGGACTCTGTTAGCTCATCTGTAAAATGGAGACAAACATACCTAGCTTGCAGGGTTGCTATGAGGATTAAAAGTAATAACTAGGACATGCCTCGCTCGAGCTTCACAACAGAGGGATTAATCAATTCCTGTTGGGCTTCAGGAAGTGTGGAAGTGGAAGAAACCTGGGGTCCACTTTCCTCTGGAAAACCAAGGAAACATTTGATTTTTCCCAGACATTTTCTATTTGATCATTTAGAGGAAGAGACTACAGGAAATTGATGAAGGAGGAGGAGCATCTTCATGAATGAGGAGTAAGTCCTGGCAGAAGGTTCAGAGCAGCACAGAGGCCACGGATGGGGAGATGACCCAAGTGCCCCGTCCGGGGGCAGCAGGGGGTGTGCAAAGGGCCAGGGGCCATGGGGGCTGCAGGCAGTTAGGGAAAGGAGATGGGAATGATCAGTTTGGCCAAAGAGACATAGGAAGGGTAGGAATCGAGGCGCCCCAAAAGATGGGAAATGTATCCGATGCAAAACAGGCAGTCAAAAGTCCTAGGTCCCAAAGGCCTCCCTGAGGACATCCGAAAACACTCAGCTCAAGTGTGATCTCTGCCAGCCTGCCCTCCTGTGGGTTCGAGGCAGGTGGCTGCAGAGGTAGGAGGCAGAGCGGGGCACCTACAAGTGCAGAGATGGGCCAGGCAGACCTGGGCCCATCCGTCAACTCTGGAGCCCACACTCTGAACCGTGAGCTCTGCATGTCCCCCTCAACTATAAAATGTAGACAATAATGTCTCCTTCATAGGCTGTTGTGAGGATTATAAACAACCCACTGACCATCCCTAACGCATCCTAGACCACACACCGAAGCTTTCATTGTGGCCAAGGTGACTGTGCCGGGGCCAGATTCTCACCTGTCTCCCAGGACTTGGTGGCTGACCAGTCACTTTGTTAATGCAGTATTATTAATAATATTCTCATTCTGATAAATAGTATATACCTCTCTTCTATCTCCCCTTGTCCTACAAAGGACAAAACAAAATTATTGAATTTTCTATTTCCATGTATGTAATTACAACTGTTGGTCTAGGCCAGCATGTATGGCCTTGAAAAATGAGGCAAATAAAAAGGAAAGCTGATTTGGAAGCCCAGAAACAAGAATATGCATGCGATATTTTCCAGAGGAGGTGCATGAATTACCCCCTAACTCTTAGGTAAACATGCTGTTTCCACCAAGAGAATCCGTGCTGACGTAGGAAAAGGCCAACGAATAACATCACGTCTCAAGACAAGAAATGGCACCGAGCTCTACGGAGGCACAGAGATGCCCACATCCACCAAAGAACCCCTGGAAGACCACCCTGGCTCCTTAAATCTTGGCCCAGGGTCCTGACATTGTGCAGGCATTTCCCAGACAGTCCATCTCCAGCTGTGTGCAGTAGAAGCTGGAAGGCAGCTGTGCAACTCACAGATCACACCCCACTTTCTTTGTACCCCAAGAACCTGAAGATTTGTAATCAAACAGACCTGGCTTCCAATTCCAGCTCTTCAACTTGTAATTGAGAACTTAACTGCGATTACTTAAATTCTCTGAGCCTCCATGGAATGGAGATGACAACTTCCTTGGGCAGTTTTGGGGTGCAAATGAGGCGACTTATGGAAACAGTCTAGACAGATGGCAGGATTCAAGGACTGGTGGCTCTTTTTACATCAGGGCAAACTTTTTTCTCGGGCAATTCCAGCGTTCCCCAAAAGGCCGAGACTGTGAGGCTATATGTTGGGCCAACAGCACCACCTGGTGGTCAGTGTGAGATCTGGCAAATCTCGCCCGCGGCTTTGGACTTTCTCAGCCTGGTAGGCAAGCTCATGTCACAGAAAGAAGACTGCCCGCAAAAAGGCATCTGGTTGAAAGAGGCCCCACAGCCAGGAATGGAGCATAGCCAGAACTATTTATAATTAGTCCCTGAGGGAAGAAAAACTGGTAGTGGCCAAGAAGGCGGACATGGGTTTCAGTCCACCTTAAGCAAGACATTGTCCTTCTCTGAGCTTCTGTTTCTTTATCTGTATAATGAAAACAATGGTACTCGATTGTAGGTATCAAAAATAAAATAAATGTAGGTCCGGCGACAGGCATCTAGCAGACACTGAAGGTAATTTTTTATATTTAGGAAGCAACGGCATGTGTCTGATCTCCAAAAGCATTACCTGATCTCTAGACATACCTGGGATATGTCTTGTGTACCCCGGGAAAGTTTCCAAGAACAAACACCCGGCTGGCTCCCTGCTCTCCATGTAAGCTTCCCCTCCCCGCCTCCGGGGGGACCACTCCAAGGTCAGACCAGCTTGGGAAGCGCCCATCTAAGATGAGGTTCTTGGAGACTGGCTAAGGAAGGAGATCATTCATTCATTCATTTAACAAAAGTGCTGAGCATTCGAGATACAAAGAGGGTTTTGACATGGCTCCTGGCCCCAGGGAGCTTGATTCTAACTGGGGAGCCAGAAAAATACCGGAAACTGCGGTGCAACAGGCCAGGCACTCTGATAAAGATCAGTAGCGCTTAGGACAGTAGCACACAGGAGGAAGGGACCATCCCAACCTGGGCCAGTCGGACGGACTCAGCAGTTCAACGGACATGTGGAAGAACCTACCCGGTGCTGAGCACAACGTGAGGATCTGGGGATATAGGATGCACGAAACCCAATCCTTGGCCCAAAGTGGTTGTGGCCACCTGGGGTAAGGGAAAGACACGGAGAGAACATGACGTTGGGACTGTGGGAGGGGTTGCTTAGGGGAGGTGGAGGCAAAGGGAACAGCCTGAGCAAGGAACGGCTCAGAGGCAGGGACAGAGCAGTGTCTGCCAAGTGGCTTCTCCACACCCACCCACTGCATCTTGTGAGCTGCTTCCTCTGCTGTGAGATTCAGGAAATGCAATTTTCTTTAACTCAATGCCATTTTTTAAATTTGCTTCTCCTCCGCTCCGGTCCCTTTTCCCAAGGGTCCCAGTAGGCAAGCACTGCATCACATCACCCAGAACACACCCAGGCAAGCCCCCTCCTTACTCACGCTGCCCTGGCACGGGTGAGCCCCTCATCCCCGGCTGCCCCAGTTGTGACTCCTTCTCACCCAGGTCCTGGCCCACCTTCCCCAGGTCCTGAAGCCACCAGCCTCCCTCAACCGCCAAACTACCTGAGGCTCCAGTGTCCCTCTGACCCACTGACTGGAGGAGGTTGGGATGGGGACAAGCCACAGGGGTGCCATAGTGAAGGAGGTGCCCAACAGGTCTGAGCGCCCCTCCTGCTTGGTCCCAGGAGAAGAGAGTGGAAACTACCACCCAGGCAGCTCCGTTTCCTGAGAGCCTCCTGTGTTCATTCGCTCCTCAGCTGCAGCAGAGAGACACAGTTAAGAGCTTGGACCTGGAGCCCACACCCAAGTTCTGCCACCTCCCAGCTGGGTGGGTTTGGGTGAGTCACTTAAACTCTTGGTGCCTCCATTTCTTTATCTATAATGTGGAGAATGTGATTGTTGTGAGGATTAAATAAAATAATACAACAAAGGACCTAGAAGACTGCCTGGCCCACAGCAAGAGCTCGGTAACTATCGGCTGTTCTACAGCAATAGCCATTTCTTGAGCATCCGCTATGTGCCAGGACCGGAGCTGCAGCTGGGAACCAGAGACCCGGTCCTGGCATGGGGTTTACGTTCTGCTGCAGAGACAAACTGAAAGTAAGCAAGGACACAAATAATTGTATAATCACCCCGTGTTGAGCATCATGAGGAAAATGGATAGTATGAATGGAGGGGACAGAGGAAATAAGAGGAGGCGACGGAATTAGCTGAGGGGTAGTGACATTTAAGCTGAGACTGGAAGGATGTGCAGGATGAGGTGATGAGCTTGGGAACAGGTGCCAAGGCCCCAAGGCGGCCAAGAGCACTGAGCCATCAGGAACTGGAAAGAGAGGGACAGTGTGGCTGCCTTGTGGGGAACAAGAGAGGCCCTGAGCGAGGGCTGGAGCAGCAGGCAGGTGCCAGCTCCCCCGGGCCCTGTGAGCCGCATGTGGAACCAAGCATTTTACTCTCAGAAAGTGACATATTTTGGGAATAGGATACACTGTTCAGACATGGCTTAATTTACATTTTCAGAAGTTCGCTCTGCTGACGACCGTAAGAGTAGAACTGAAGACATCAGAAAAGAAATGATTACAAAAAGGAAGGTAGCTGGGGCTCATGCAGGGACGTCGGGGACACACTCACAGATGGACTGGATGTGGGAGAGTGGGGGGGGGGACAGAGATGACATCTCACCTGGGCAAAGACTGAAGGAGGAACAGATGTCATGCAAGATCAAGAGTCAGGGCCAGGTGCAGAGGCTCGCGCCTGTAATCCTAGCACTCTGGGAGGCCAAGGCAGGAGGATGGAGGCCAGGAGTTCAAGACCACCCTGAACAAGAGCGAGACCCCGTCTCTACCAAAAACAGAAAAATTAGCCAGGCTTGGGGGCACACGCCTGTAGTTCCAGCTACTCGGGAGGCTGAGGCAGGAGGATTGCTTGAGCCCAGGAGTCTGAGGTTACAGTGAACTACAATGATGCCACTGCACTCCAGCCCAGACAACAGAATGAGACCTTGTTTAAATATATATATATATACATATATATATATATATATATATATATGGAGAGAAAAAGAAGGAAAAAAAAATAGAAAGCATAAATCCACTGGGATGCAGATCCCCACTAAAAGCTCCTGGAAGTTCTCGGGTCTCTGAGCTCAGCTGTTTCTTCCCTGCCACGTCATTAAGTGTGTCCAAATGTCCTTGGTCCAGACATCACACACCAGAATAAGGATGAACTGGGCTTCTTCTCCTAGATTCTTGGTTTGCCAGATGTCACAGATTGGGAGTCCCCAACGAAGAGATTGAAGCCCCCTATATTATGCAGCCCTGGATTCTGTCACTTACTGGCTGTGCAGTTGCCACCAAGCACTTTACCTCTGAGATTGTGAAGTACTCTGGTATTGCCTGTATTTCAGGTCCCTGACCCCATTAGGCACTGGACTTTTCAGCATCTATTTCTTCAGGGAAGAAAAACTACATCAGAAGCAAAGAAAAGGCTTTTGACTTTCAAATAGATAGACCCTGCAATCTCAGCACATAGCCATTCCCTGATGAATCAGAATTAGGTTGCTTGACCCAAGATTCATTAAAGGACACTCCCCCCCCATATAAAGAAGTAATGGTGGGGCAGAGACATGCTAGCTGTTTCCCAAGCCCTTTTCCCCTTGGCCAGAGCGCGCAGGTGGACTACATTTCCCAGCTGCCTCTGCAGGTGGGCCATGGGACTGAGTTCCAGTCAACAGAACGCTGTCAGCACTGATGGGCTGCACTTCCAGGCCTGGACCTGAGCAGCCTTCCAAGTCCGATTCTTCCATGCTCCTGCTTAGTCCCCTCGCCTGATGTCAACACACCTGGCCACTCTGGAAGCCACACGTTGAAGATGAGGGAGCCACAGGTGGAAGGTGCCCAGAGAGCCACCTGCCAGTTGGGAATACCCATTTTGGATTTCATGTGACTGATTGACAAGTTTCTATTTAAACCATCACACGTTTTTGGGATTAGCATCTAATGTGGCTTCATTAATACAACTGGAGAAGAAGCTAGTAATGAATAAACCCTTGGCTGTGATCAGGGCGGGATGGGCAAAAAACAGGCTCGTCTTATCTCGGTTTATGGCATTTGAGAACGGCAGAGACCTTTGCTTCATTTCCCAAATGGGCCCCTGGAGGAGATGGTGTCATGTCCAGAAAAGGAGGGCCCAAGGCAGCCTTGTGAGTTAGAAATCACCAGAGTGGCCGGAGAGCAGGTGACTATCCCCTGTGTAGCTGAGAGGGGCCCAGAAGTTAGCTGGAGAGAGCCAGACTCTTGCACCAGAGAATAAGGAATGGCTGGCCCAACAGTGACCACACGCCGCATTAGCCAAGGACCAGATAGGTCAAGGGACATCTCAGTAGGGACCTGCACAGACAGGTCTGCCCTTAGAGCTTCGACAAAACCCCAAGGGAAACACTGCAGGGCGGCTCAGGGGCTGCAGGGAAATAGACCTGACCAACAACTAAATTTTATCCCCAACACACAGTGGGAGCTTGAAACAGAAATTAAAGTTGACTATTTGCACATCTGAGTTTGTGGGCTGAAATTTTTCCTTGCTGCTTCTCCAGTAATGCAGTTAAAACTCCTGTCCTGCCTTCCTTATGGAGTTGTAAAAATCAAAATCAAATAATGGGCTTCATAGCAAACTATAAATTGCTCCGAAATATAACTTATCATTTTTGTCATCATTAATCATCATCATTACTAGCTTTGGCCAAAGTTGATGGAGGAAGGAGCCTCAAGTGTCCGGCTCAGGGAGCAGTTATAGCATGAAGGCCAGGCCGTGCCGCCAGCCCAAGGGAAAAGGAGGAGGGTCCACTGCGTGAGTAAGGCCTCGACTCCCCAGTTCACTGGCCCTAATCTGGAAGAAATGTCTCCTTCTCTACTCTGCGACTCCTCTTTGCTTCCTCAAATTCAAGCAACCCTGTTTCCTGGAGCTCTATCAGCTACTCCTGGTGACAAGGGAGAAAGAGGACTGGTTTTTTTTCTGAAACAGAGTCTCACTCTGTCACCCTGGGTAGAGTGCAGTGCGTCATTGTAGCTCACAGCAACCTCAAACTCCAGGGCTCAAACGACCCTCCTGCTTCAGCCTCCTAAGTAGCTGGGACTACAGGCACACGCCACCATGCCAGGCTAATTTTTCTATTTTTAGTAGAGACAGGGTCTCGCTCTTGCTCAGGCTGGTCTCGAACTTCCAAACTCAAGCAATCTTCCCGCCTTGGGCTCCCAGGGTGCTAGGATTACACTCGTGAGCCACGGGCCAGAAAGAGGACTTTTGATGGAGAATGGAGCAGGAGAATGCTGAAGGGTATGATCACCTCACTCAGGAGACAGGGCTGGGTCCCCCTCCCGCAGCCCAGGCTGCCTGGAGCCCGTGTCCCACGCAGGAACAAGACGCCCTTCCCCCAACAGAAGGCTCCTGGCAATGGGACCTGCATCTCCCCATGGCCACTCATATGCTTTACTATGTTTGGCCCTTAATGGAGACCTTGCTTTATGGAAATAGATAAACATAATTCCACATCCAGAACAATAGCTACAAATAATTCGTCAATTTCTTAAGCCCTCGAGGGGTGGCAGGCACTGTACTAAAAACGTTAATCCCATGTATCCTTCTCACGAAAAATATTATGAACTTCATTTCGAAGATGAGGCACAGAGACAGAGGGGAGAGGGAGAGGGGAAAAAAATGAGGCACCTAAAACTCAGAAAGGCTAAGTAACTTGTCCTGGGGCACAAAGTTCAAGCGTGACAAAGTCAGAATTCAAGTCTAAAACTACCTGACTTCAGGGGCCAAGCTCTTAGTCATTAAGCTATGTGGCATCTTATTTTCTGTCCATGTCATCACAGGCATGAAGTGCTCTACACATGTAGGAGCTCCGACACTTTTTAAAAGAGGTACGTGTTATTAGCAATGATTGCAGGCCTCCTAACTGTGTACAGTACCACGTTAACTCAAATTCGTGGCTAGCAGTACCATGTTCTCATTTTGCAAATCTCAGTTGCCATAGAACTGTGCAAGGTAAGGACGGCCTGTGTTATCCTCACTGCCATTGTCAGCCTATGAAATTGCAATAACAGACCTTCCCAAAACTCAGTGACCTAAAACCACATGCATTTATTTCTGTCACTCTCAGTTTCTAGGTTCTACGGGGTGGCTGAGGTCACTCTGTGTCAGCTGTGTTTGGCTCCAGGCTGTGGGCTGGGTTCAGACCTCTCTGTATGTCCACGCATTCTTCATGGACCAGCGGCCGCCGGGGCATGTTCTTCTCACAACAGATCCTAGGAGTGCTGTACACGAGACCAAATTGCACAAGAACCTTTAAGGCCTCTGAGCACTCTTTTAGCGTCCCATTGGCCAAAACAAGTCAGACAGCCGAGCCAACGTGAGTGGGGTAGGGAAGTATCCTCCAGCCACAGTGAGGGGTCCACTCCTTCAGTTTCCCCCGCTCTGACTATTGCAGAGATAGGGAGGTTCTCATCAAAACCCAATTGAGCCAAGACAGGGCTTAAGCAAAATTCAGAATCAAATGCATTATAATAAATACAAGTCCCTCAACTTTGCAGCTGTTTCCTGACTTGAGCTCCACAACTGTACAAGGTACACAGGGCTGGACATGTTTTCTGGGTTCCCACTGTCCTGATGAAAAAACTGAGGTTCAGAAAAGTTACAGGATTTGCGACAGGTCTCACGGTGGCATAACCGTGGCCCAGCCCAAAGCTGAATCGAGGTCTTCTCTGTCCAGGCCCTAGGAATGGGAGGAGGGCGGAAAAGTCATCAAACCCAGATCCTGAAAACAGCTCGGATTTGGGCAAGTCAGACTCAGTTGGGAAAAAGGTCTGGGGGGAAGGTGCGTCCCAGGAAGACTCCCTGCACACACTTCCCTCCGGAAGCGTGGTCTGCACGGCTGTCCACAATCCCGCTCCCAGCAGTTCTCCATTAGGACGTGGCCAGAGGCATCCAGGCCACAAGAATTTGGTGTCCCTCTGAGTGTCTTAAGAAGAGCAGACTTTCATCTTAATTCTAGGAACTGTGTGAGTGTATTCACATGTATCATGGAGCACCAAAGAGACACGGTTTTCTATTTCTCCAGCCACCCCACTGCTGGCCCCATCTTATCTAGGTATGGGGATCATCTCCTGGTTGGTTAGGTTTGAAATGGGATAAAATATTTCAACAAAATGCATCGTGCAGTCTTTTTGCCTACAAAGTGGTGTTGCTGTGTTGGGGGGATGATAGTAAAATAAGGAATTTTTTTTTTTGATTTAATGAATTGGCTGACATTATGATGTCAGAAGGACTGGAGCCAAAGGTGTTTTGCTAAAGGGAGTCTCCCCGCAGCCCCCGCTCCAGACGACACAGCACCCCCGGAGCCCATAGTACTTGCGACTGTTCACGCTGTTTACACACTCGGCTCCCCTGACTGCCTCTTTGTGGGAAGTTGTTTACATGAATTTATTTTGGGAAAATTCCATTAGACAGGACCAGGATTTCTTCACAAATCATTGCCTCTTGCTTGTGTCTTGATCAAATCTGGGCAGGCGACTCTTTCTCCAGAACCCTGTCTCCCTGTGCTTCTATTAGGGGTTGGGAGGGTGACCAGGAGGAGGGGACAGGGAGGACAGTGAAGTGGCCAGGGATGGCTTGGAAAGAAGAGGCCTGTCTGGTGGGATTGGGAGCAACAGGAAGAACAAAGGGGTCCCCACTGGCTTGGGGATTGCAGGCTCACATATGTGGTTTTCCAGGCTACAGCTATGCATGGATCTGCCCATCCTGTGCCTGGCCCTGTGCTAACGTACTGGGACACAGAGACAAATTGACAATGCTCCCTGACCTCAAGACCTCAAGAAGCTCATAATTTAAAGAAAGAGAGAGCACTGGAAACAAGCAATTCCAATCAAATGGTCTTGGGGTCCTGGTTGGGTCTCCACACCCTTGCCCCACCCAAGCCTTCATCAAGTGTCACCTCACTCTTGCTATTCCCTGCTATCAACGGAGAGTCCCAAACGTTGGATGCACCCCAGTTAGTTACCATTGGTTTGACCTCACATCGGCATCACATATACAAAGCCACATAGCCTCTGCTTTAATGCCAGAGCTACTCCTTCTTATTCCCCAAAGATAGGGGACACCAACTAGGTGCCAGGCCCTGGGGATCCAGAGATGCTGAGATGTCATCCTTGCTCTGCAGGAGCTCAGTCTGGGCCCAGCAGAGGAGGGGAAGGAATGGGACCACAGATAAGCCATAAAGCAGACACCTGCTCCCAGATAAGGGGAGCTAGCTGTGGTCCAGGAGCACTCCAAGGAGAGCTGGATGGAAGGGGCAGCTCCTGGCAGTAACCAGGTGCCATCCATGGCTCAAGCCACCTTGCACCATCATCTGCCCAGCCAGCCCGGCTTCCCTGTCTAGAAACACTTCTCTGGGCACTGCAGACTACCAAAGCACATGGTCACAGAGCTCACCGAACAACCCTGGGAGGGGTCTGCTTCTCTGCGTGTGTTTCTGCACCTCTAGTAGGAAGGGGCTGCGGCATCAGGTTTGCATAGGTGTCAACTACGGGAACCTCTGTGGAAACAAAATCCTGGGCAGTGCTAATGGCCCACATTTATTGAGTCCTTACTATACACTAGGCACAGGTCTAAGTGCTTCAGCTGTGTCCATTCACTTACTCCTCACAGCAACCCTGTAACTCAGGTACTTGCTGTAGACACTCCTGATTCACAGGGGGCACATGCCAAGACCCCCAGTGGATACTTAAACCTCAGTACCAAACCCTCTATGTACTATGTTTTTTCCTAGACATACATACCCATGATGATTTATAAATTAGGCACAGGAGATTAACAACAGATTAACAATAATAAAATAGAACAATTATAACAATACACTGTAATAAAAGCTATGTGAATGTGCCTCTCTCTCTCTCCCAAAATATCTTATTGTACTGTACTCACCCTTCTTCTTGTGATCTCTCAATCTGATAACCAAGACAGCTACTAAGTGACTAATGGGCAGGTAGTGTATACTGCATAGACATGCTGGACAAAGGGATGATTCAGGTCCCAGGCAGGAAAAATGGGATGGTGCAAGATTTTATCGCACTACTCAGAATGACACAATTCAAAACTTAAGAATTGTTTCTTTCTGGAATTTTCCATTGAATATTTCCAGACACTGTTGGCCAAAGGTAACTAAAACCACAGAAAGTGAACCTGTGGATGAGGACGACTGTACTACAGATGAGCAAGCCTATAAAATAATAAGAAATTTGCTCAAAACTCCAACACATGAACCGGGTAAGAGTACGGTCCCTTTTGTCCATGAGACAGTGGGTTTGCTTTGCCCCACAGAACTGCCTCAACTCTCGGTGTTGGACATAAAAGTGCTTGCTTTGTAGATCCCAGCCCATGCCCTCCAGGAGTTGCGAAGCCACCACCAGGATCCAGTGAGCAGGGGGCAGTGGGACAGGGTAGTGTGTGCATTTGCTTCAGAGTCACATCTCAGTCATATCCCAACTCCATCTCTCACGGGCAGGGTGAGTTATGTCAACAAATTCCTTAAACTTTCCAGATCTTGGTTCCCTCGTAGGGTTGTCCTGAACATTAAATGGGATAATATATGCACAACACCTAGTGCGGCATCTGTGGTAGATATTCAGAAATATAGTAACTGTTATTAAGAAGGATACAAGAGGCAGCATGTTGTAAGGTATTAATGCAAGATGTGGTGCCATTACAGGCTGTATTTGGGAAATAGAGACCATCAGAGGACCAGCCTTATTTTACTTTATAGCCCCCACTGTTCTCAACACAATGCCATGCACGTCGCAAGTGCTGGTGGATGGATGGATGTTTGGTTGGATGGATGGATGGATGGATGGATGGATGGATGGTTGAATATTTGGCTGGATGGATGGATGGATAGATGGTTGGATATTTGGATGGATGGTTGGATGGATGAAAGTATGGATGGATGGACAGATGGATGATCTAAA
>CAUYRT010051668.1:0-22610 GCA_963574885.1 Lepilemur ruficaudatus | reverse complement strand
TAAAATGCCATTGCTAAGAAAACAAAAAGACAAACTGGATAATATTATTTGAAAAACATATATCTGACAATGGACTTGCATCCAGATTACATAAAGAATTCTTATGACCCAATATTATGAAAACAATCCCATTTTTAAAAGGGGCAAACAGTTTGAACAGTTATTTTGCCATAGAAGAGGTACAGATGGTAAGCAAACAAAAGGATATGTGTTAAAATTATTCATCATTTGGAAAATACAAACTAAAATCACAATAAAATAACTCTACCTTTCTACAAAAATGTCTAAAAATAAATAAAATAAACCAAAAAAACCTGACCTGACAATATCAAGTCTTGGCAGGATACAAAGCAATCTGAAATTTTATGTATTCTTGGCATTTAAATGGTATGACCACCTGGAAAGCAGTTTGGCAGGTTTGTACAGTTAAACATACCCTTTCCATATGACTCTGCTATTGCATACTTAGAGGTATAAAATATATGTCCACATATATGGCCATGTTAGTAATTGTTTACAGCAACTTTCTTGGGTTTTTTTGTTTTTTTTTTTTTTTGGGTTTTAAAACACTTTTTATTGGGAAATAATTTTAAATGAACAGTTATGTGGCAAAGATAAAAAACAGTACAAAGAGCACTCCGATGCCCTTTACCCAGAGTCAACTACTGGCAATATTGTACCCCATTTACTTTGTCATTTGCCCAGTCACAGACATGCTTTCTCTCTCCCTTCAGCCCCAATGCTTCTTCATGTATTTGCTAACTAAAGGAATATACTCTCATATAACCAGAAAACTGTTAGCGACCTCAGTAAATTTATCATTGATATATTTTTCAATAATCCACCATTCCAGTTCAATTTTGTCAGTTAACCCAATAATGCCATTCAGTCCCAATACAAATGCCACCTCTACTACAACCCCATCCTAACATTTTTGTCTTTCTTTGTGACACTCCTTTAGAGCTTAGATGTGCTTCTCTTCTGTAGATTATAATGCTATGACTCTCATTTTATGGCCATTTGCTTCCTCTACTAGACTATAAGCTTTTTTGTTGTTTTTTGTTTTTGCTCTTAAATAGAAACAAGATTTTATTGAAAGGGTCCTGGGGTGCCTCATTGAATTGAGGGGAAAATTGAATGATCAAGACTAGTAAGCTAAGGAACCCAGGCAGCTGGAGATATTGCAGCACCTGGAGTTCATAGGCATCCTCTCAATTGTCATTTTTCAGATCAAATAGAAAAACAAGTTACAATAGAACTGAAAATATAGATAGATAGATAGATAGATAGATAAGAGATGAAAACAGGCTACAGATGGAATATACAATATGATCCCAGTTTTGTAAAAGAAATAAGGTATAGGATTATCATAAGTGGACCACATATAGAATAACAATTTCCTTCATTACATTTATCTATTCTCAAATTAACATGTATTACTCATGTGATCCTAGTTTTTTTTTTTTATTTCAGAATATTATGAGGCTACAAATATTTAGTTTACATATATTGTCTTTGCGTCACCCAAGTCAGAGCTACAAGCGTGCCCATCCCCCAGACAGTGGTGCACTGCACCCATTAGGTGTGAAAAACTTTATAAGGACTGTGATACGTATTGGAGTTACCCATACATTGTGATAATCACTATTACTTACAGATGATATGGTTTTGATTAAAACAATAAATGAAAATGTGTTCAGTCATTAAGCCAATATTTACTATTCTTTCCTAGGAGCTTCACATAAAGCTACATTCTGGGGACACGTAGATAAGTGAGGTCCTAGCACAGCTTTTAATGGGTTCACAGTCTAGTGGAGAAGATAAGCAGACAAATATAGTCACGTGCCACATAATGACTTTTTGGTCAACAGCAGACCACATATACAATAATGGTCCCATAAGGTTGTAATACCACATTTTTACTGTACCTTTTCTATGTTAAGGTATGTTTAGACACACAAATACGTACTATTGTGTTACAGTTGCCTACAGTATTCAGTACAGTAACATGCCCTAGAGGCTTGTCTTCCAGCAGCAGTAGGATATATCCACCGTATACCCTAGGCGTGTAGTAGACTACGCCCTAGGTTTGTGGAAGTACACTCCATGATGTCGAACAACAATAAAATCACCTAAGGAGGCATTTCTCAGAATGTATGGCCAACATTAAGCAACGTGTGACTATAATTAAAATGAAATATGGAAAGTGCTGGAGAAAAAGATGTACACACTGAAAGGGGAGCTCCGGTGAATTTCTAACTAAGATTAAAACAAGGATACAGAAGTGGTAAGCCTAACAGAAAAGGGTTTGGGTTTACTGGTCATCCAGTAAACTTGTCAACCAGTTGACTTGTCAATTCTGACTTTGCTACTTTCGTTGTTGTATGACCTTAAGGGAGTGATTTAAATCTTCCAGCCATAAGTTCCCTATCTTAAAACATGGGGCATAACAATAAGTATGCTATAGGGTTGTTGTGAGGATCAAATGAAAAGATACAAGGGTTTAGTAAGAAGATGATCTAGCTGTCAACAAATGCTAGCTATATCATTATTATTAGCGTTATATTAGAAGTACTTATTTCTACTACTTACATCACACCAGTATAGTCATTAGTACATTATTGTGCCAACTTCCTATAATATTTACAAACACTTTACATATGATTTGTTGCTGGATTCTCAGTAATTATGCAAGGTAGAATGGCAGATTTTATTGTTCTCAATTTACAAGCAAGAAAAACGGGAAGAATGTAAAGGTCTTTGTCTGTAATTTCACAAATGTTAAGATGCAGATTTTTCTCATGAAAGCCTTTATTCATTTCTCTATAGAAGACTGAAATGATTTAATTTTCTCAATTTTTTCTATGATGTTTTACTCATAAATTTTCCTTGATCCACTGTGCTATACTGCCTAAAACATAGATGCACGCTCATATAAGTGTACACATACTCATAAGGCCTCTGTATATGTTTATTTTCAATCCATTACATACCTTGTGGCTTTTTAATATAGCTTTTGAATAATTTAAACTCCTTTTATCCTGGTACATCCAATTTTTCCAGTTCTTTATATTTTTAATTCGGTAGGTTTTATTATATTAAAAATATTTCTATTAGAAATAATAAGAATAAAAATAGCATAATAACTTTGCACTATACACTGGAGACTTAATATCAAATCCCATTTGTAAGGGTACAAAGATAAAAGAAATGCTTAACAACATCAACAAAAAATGTTCTGTTACTGATTTGTCAGGTCTTGTTTGCCTTTTAAAAAATACCCTTTTATTTATTGCTTTTATAAAATATCCATGCTCTTTGACTAATGAGAAAGGAGATGCAAGTATTGTTCAATGCCACATTTTAGATACCTGACAGAGAAAAATGATTTCACATATGAAAAAGCAGCAGGAGGGAAACTAGGTGAACTATGACATGAGATTAAGCTCTTATATTTTATTAAAATTTGTAAGACACATTTAAAGAGACATAGATACTGTTCACAACAATTCACTGATTTAGTTAGTTTGGTTAATTTAATTGAGCTGCATTTTGTGGAGAACTTGGGATTTCAGATTTTGATTCTTGTATAGAATTTTGAAAAAAAAGAAAGTCAAGGTAGAATAAAGTGAAGCTAAATGAATACAAAGATAGTGAAACAATCGGTCACTTTGACAATAAATTCATATCATTGAAACACTGTAAGATGTACAATTAAGTTATTATCATATCTGAAATCCAAATATTCTGCCAGTAGGAAAAATATTTGTTGGGAGCAGAAAAATGACTCCATGTGTTGCTAATCAATCATTCAGTTAGCTTCCTGCTGGTGGTTGTATAAGATCTATTACTGTTGTGAATATTTTACCTGTGAAATCAGGGAGAAAAGATAATTAAACACACATTAACCAGACCTAGGGGTTTGAGTGTAGCAATCTATTAATCAATATTGATTGAATATTATAATAGACATTATGAAGGAGGAGATGGGTTTTAGCTATGCCTTGAAATATGAATAAGATGGGGATAGCAAGAAGGCAATAGAGTGAGAAGAGGATACAGGAAAAGAAATTTCAGGAAGAGGAAACATGACATTTCCACAATATCCTGTAGAAAAATTGTATGCCTATTGAATTTTTCAAAATCAGAGTACTGAATACACATACCTTCTTTTCTTACTCTATCAAAAGTTTGCAAATATGAAACATCAATATATAATTTTTGAAGGGTTACTTCTTAAATGTAGGTTAATCTTAAGCCAGCATCAAGCAATATTTATTTAGTTATACATTCACTTATTTCAAAATTCTCACATACTTCTGACTTCCCACTTCCTAATTTAAGCTTTCAAACATTCAACTGATATTTTTGTGCACCTTGTTATGTGTCTGGCTCTGTGCTGGGAATATAAGCAGGACTAAAACATGACCTGAATCCCTGACTTCCTTTTAGTCTAGCAGTGGAGACAGACATTAATCAAATGATTCTATAAATAAATGTAAAGTCACACTTGAGTGTGGTGCTAGAATACAAGGCATGTGGCGTTATCAGAGCATACGAAAGGGCGAGTTGACCAGGTCAGGGAGGTCAGGGGAGCCTTGTTTGGGTAACTAACAATTGAATGTTAATCTGAAGGATGAGTAGAGGTTAATTAGAAAGGAAAATCATTACATATGGAAGACAAATCAAATGTAAAAATCAGTACTGAGAGGACAGTTGTCAAGAACGATCTTAAGGACAGCACCATGAATGGCTGAGAGAGAGCAAGGAGTTTAGTGCCAGGTGAGCTTGATTATTTCTCTCCTGGACTATTGCTGGGCACCCTCTAGTTCAGCATAACACCAGACTCTCTCCAATCCAGGCCTGCCATTTGTGTTTTCCTAAAGTTAATACGATTATATCACTTCCATCAGAAGCCTCTTTCTTCATCCCCCATGGAGACACCTTGCACTCGGCATGATGTGGATCTCACTATCACCAGATCGTGGTCTGCCTTTAAGTGACCTTTGAATGGGTCACCTTGGTCTTGAATTTGCTTTGCCCAGATTGTTCTGCTACCAGCTTGGCAATCTATTCCTCTTTTCTGCTTTGGGGCCATTTCTGAGTACCCCAGGGTGGAATTCTTGCCCCCTGTGCTTTCACAACTTTCTTTGGCTTCACTGTCCACACCTCTCTCTACATGGTATTTGAGGAGAGGGTGAGTACCTTAGAGTCAGGGGTCTAGTCCCCCTCTTTTGTATACAGTGTGCTAGGAAACGTGTGAGAAAATTTGACATAAATGATTTTTTTTTGGTCAAACTGAAGATTCATGTCACTTTTTCAGGCCACATTTTGATAATCTAGGATGAATGATTTTGCCTGAGTTGTTGATTCAAATCAATTAATGTTAAACTGGATAACTTTAAAGATGGTTTGGTTTTTTCCATTATTATTACAATGACCGTATACTACTTTTGGTGCAAACCCTGATGGAGCTTTAACTGCTCATATCTAATTCCTTTGTTTAAATCTAAGATTAAGAAATATTTTTATTACCATTAAAATACAACTTTGGACAATTTCCTTAAATTCCCTATGCCTCAGATATCTTGTTTTTAAAGTGGGGATGATAACAGTTTCTTTCACCTAGGGTTGTTATGAAAACTAACTCGTTAATCCTTTCAAAGTATCTTGAACAGTATCTGGCACAAAGCAATTGCTCCATCCGTGTTTGTTAATTAAGTAAACATGCAAATAAGTCAGGTATCGACTGGCATTTCTGAGCAATGTCTATGAGTTGTAAGGAGTATAAAGGTGAATCCATCCTAAATGTGTTGATTATGCTTTGATAGATCACTTTATAACAACTCATATTTCTACACTATAACCAGTAGTAACACTGCCCCTTCCTGGCCTCCACAATCCAAGCAGAGGTAGAGAGACTCTAGGTCTTCATGTTGTACTCCCGCACACTGTTCTTGTATTTTATGTTGTACTCTTGGGCCTAGTGGTAAGTCAGGTATTTTTCTTGTTGCTTCTTGCTACTGCTACTTCAGACAAATTGTTTCTCCCTGCTTGCTTAAAAAAAAAAAAATTTAAAGGTCGTGCCATCAAAAAATGCACCCCCTACTCCTCTATCACAATTATTGAAAGGACCCTAATGACTCTCCCTCACCCGGTTCATATTTTAACCTCTGGTTTATTGTCACCCTTTCCAACACTATTGCTGTCATAATTCTTAAACATTATCCACATAGATGCTTCTCTCAATTCCCTGGCTTCAAAGTTCCTTGCCACTTACTCTTCTGCAGACACAGTCATTTCTCCTACTTCAATCTCTCGCTCTCCTCGTTTTAACGGAAATATCAGCCTTAACAACAACTGCAACCCCTCCGAATTTCAGTTCCAAGCATAGCACCATTTTCTATTCCCTCGAGTCACTCAGCTCCAATAATTCTTCCACTCCTCTATGACTTACATTCTATCGATTCTACTGCCTTTTCACTCTCCATCTCTGACTTTACTCCTCACTTTCTTGTTTTACCAGTGTGGATTTCATAGTCCATCCTTTATTAAAATGACTCAACTGCCTGCCCACTCCTCTCCATTCATTCTACTCATCTGGAAAAATGGAAACCCTGGCTAAATAAAATTCTACATCATCCCCAAGCCTGTTCCTTTGAAGCTGAACAAAACATTACGATTTGTCTTACTTCAAATTCATGACCACTCTATTCCAGATGTGAGCCAAAAATCAGATTGCATTTCTTAATTCTTCTTGTTCTACAACTCTCCTAAATAACTATATATTGTCCTCACTTCTCAAACTTCCAACATCTTCCCCCTGATTTTACTCTCAGCAAGATTATTCGTTGCTACTTCTAATTTCATTGGAAAAAAATATAAATAATCAGGGAACATCTACATACTTCTGCATCTCATGTACTCTCCTACGGCATCTGCATCTTATTCTCCGCCTTTTAAAATTTGTTTGTGTAACCATAAGGCCTATTCCTCCACCTGAGCATTAAATTTCATCCACTTTAACTCTGTTGTTACAGGCTGAATTGTATCTCTCCAAAATTCAAATCTTGAGGTCCTAACCCTCAGTGCCTCAGAATATAATGGTAATTGGAGATAAGGTCTTTAAACAGGTTATTAAATTGCTGTGAAGTCTTTAAGGTGGGCTCTAAGCCAATATGGCTGGTGTCCATATCAGAAGAGGCAATTAGGACACAGACAAAGACACCTGACTCAGGTTTTCAGAGACTGAGAGGCAACCATGTAAGGACAGTGAGAAGGCAATCATCTGCAAGCCAAGGGGAGAGGCCTGAGAAGAAACAAAATCTGTCATCACCTTGATCTTGGGCTTTTAGCCTCCAGAACTATGGGTAAGTAAATTTCTATTGTTTAAACCATCCAGTTTATTGTTTATGGCAGCCCTAGAAAACTAAGACACCACTCAACATGGTCTCACTGTCTTTTCTTCGAGATCAAGTGTTTCTCTCTCTGTTGAAGTTTCTCATCAGTAAACAAGTATACATTTATTTCTTTCATCTTAAAAAAAAAGAAAATCATCTCTTGATCACACATTCTCTTCAGGTACTGCCTCATTCTTTCACTGTTTTCAGTATAATTGTGCTTCTAACTTTTACCCTGTCTTTCACTAACATACTAAAAGCAGGCTTCTCCCTCTGTCTCTCCTCTCAAGACCATCCCTTCATAATAAAATTGCCCCTTAAATTCAATGTTGCTAAATATAGTACTCAACATTTGTTTGTTATCCTATTTGGTTTATTAGGGGAAGCTTAAGTCCACTTCCCTTTCCCTTCTTACACTGCTTAACTCTGGTCTTGTATATATCCAAATGCCTACCTGGCGTTTACACTTGGCTAATATGTTTCTTAAATTCAAAGTTTGAGTTTCTTAAATTCAAAGTGTTCAAAGCAGGACTTTCTCTTAAATTTCTCATCCCAGTCTCTCTACCTCAGTATATGAAAACTCCATTCTTCCAGTAAAATCGAAAGCAGACAAACAAAAATCCTTGGTGTTATCCTCTTAAAATTTTCATACCGTTTATTGAATCTATCAGCAAATACTGTCGGCTATATTTCCCAAAAGTGCAGAATTTACCTCTCTTTTCCATTCCTTCCGAATCTCTTGGTTGGACTGTCCCTGCTACTGTCTTTATGTCCCCTGCCACTGTATTCTCAACACTACAGATGGGACCATCTTTCTGTAACATGAACCAGATCATGTATATTACTGCTCCAAACCCTTTGGTGGCTTCTCATCTCATTTGGGGCAAAAGTCAGCTCTTACAAAACATCCCAACATGATTCTCCCTCCTTTGTTCTCTGTTCTTGGAACACTCTAAACACTTCTCACATCAGAGCTTTTGAACTTACTATGTAAAAATGATGTTCCTTGAGAAATGTGCAGGGCTCCCTGTCCTACTCTGCTTTGTAATCATCTGATAAACTATAATTTTCTTTCTTTCTTTCTTCTCACTCACTTGATTTCATTCAATGAAAAGTAGGGAGTGTGTTCTGCTTACTTTACTGCGGTATCACCATGCCCAAAACAGTGCCTGGCATATAATAAGCACTTGGTAAATGTCTTGAATAAGTAAATTTACTAATGTCAATATAATATGATTCCCCATTTTTTGCAATATGCTTACATAACCAATAGCCTCTTGGCCACCTTTTACTGTCATCACTTTCTCAACAGTACTGATTAAATCTTACTTCCTGCCCTGGGCTTCAATGACACAGTGGTGTGGAAATCCACTTGGATATTCTGATCCCTGGGTGAACCAAGGTTCTGAAAGAATTAACACTTGCTAGGGCAACTGTTGACCAAGAAGGGGTGGTTGCTGGTGGATAAAAGCGCCATCCTCCATTCCCTGAACCTTCTAAATCACATTTGACACAGCACCTCAAAGCATCCTCAGCATGATCGAATTGTGGTCTCCTTTGATGGCAACTCGCTGCTAGTGCAATCTTGCATTGGCTTCACCTCCTTCCTTGGGATCTCTTTCTAAATTAAACTGCCTGCATTCAAGCCCTTTTCTCGGGTTCTACATTCTGGAGTGAACCCATGCTTAGTCAATATTCCTATGAAACAAAGTTCCAAAATATCCTTTAGTATGTAATAGGTATTAATGAATATTTGAAGAATAAATGAATTGGATTATCCACTATAAAAGCAAGAACGCTTATACATTTTTAGATGTCTTGTGAGATCAAATCGATCTTATTTATAACATCTCCTACTGCTTCATTTATAAGTGTGTATCAAATGCTGGAAACACAATGTCCTAGAAGTCAATAATCTTCTTAATCTTCCTTTTTTTTTTTTTCAAATTGGCTGAAAAGATTATGGAATGTTTATTAATTTGCATTTTAAGTAAGTTTTCTTCTTTCAGAATGATGTTTATAGTCATTTAATTTCTACAAGCTGCTCAATAGGTAAAATTCTAACCAAATAGTAGAAATGAGAAATAGATGACTTCATATATCTTGGCATAAAGTAACGTATGGGACCATAGTTAGAGTGGTTTATAGTGCCCTTTATTCCACAGTTGTGTTCTTTTCTCAGCAGTAAAAAGGAAAATCCTTGTTCCCCTAAGTAATTCTGGCTGGTGGCAGCTGACACGAGGACCATCATTTCCTAATGCTGGTTTGGTTAGACTAGGCTTTTACTATAGACATAGAAATATAGGCACAGCGATTAGGTACATGGAGCATTCAATGAATGACCTTTAAGACAACCTGATTCCTGCCCTCAATTTGTCTTGGTACCCTTGCAATTTCGTCAGTTTCTCATACATATCCTACTATAAGTTTTTAATAATGGTGCACTCAAAGGAAAATCAATCCATTTGGATTCACCTTTCTTGCTTTCAATATGAATTTAATATGTACTCAGTATGAATTTCTTGGATTTCTGTATTAATTTTTGTAATAGCAATTATTTTCATTTGGCTTATTCGAAGTGCTTGGGAATGGAAGAGAGAAAACGAGGTAGTTATTCTTCTGGATACACAAAAATAACAACTAAGGTTACAGTTCAAATTCCCCTGTGAAAATGTTACTGAAATTTTGACCAGTGTTTTACATTTTATTTTTCATTTTGATGACAGTTCTATAACAAACTCTTAAGGTACTTTATGAAAATGTTAGCTTAGTTACCATACCATAGACAATATAAATAGGGGAAAAATGGGTGGATACAAAAACTGGGCTAAAACTGAAGATAATTACTGAGGATCCTCCGTACAGAAACACTTCGATAGCCTCCTCCGAGGATTCTTAAAGCCTACATTTTGCTTATTTGAACTTATATTTAGAAAGTCAATTTTCCATTCTGGGGGTTCCATAATCCTGAACATCCATTAAGTGTTTGTTTTAGGATTGAGGGAGCAGTAAAAGTTAAAATTATATTTATCCTTAAAATAGTTCTTAAGGAAAGGATGTCTAATGATGTCCTTTGACACTGTGTGAAAAGTAAACTAACATACATTTTCAATAATTTATTCTTTCAATTTTATACACTGTACATTAAAATGTCTTGTAAATCATGAAGATAAAATTAGATGTCACAAGGGGGCAGACCAACTTACATAGTCAGGTGATTTTATTTCCAGAATGATGAAGAAGTAGTTGGTTATAATGAAAAATAAAAAATTATCTTTGAAAGTGTTTAGAAATATTAGCACAACATATTGATAAAACAGTAACTCGCATTGTTGAGCTTTTTTGTTTTCAATGCATTTTCTCCTATATTAACTCTTTTGAGCCTTTCAGTGATTCTTTCAGAAAGCTAGGACAAATAGATTTACCCTCAACACACGAACTAAAGAAGCAAGGCAGTTAAGACCCGCTAATGTATGTACTCAAGACACACAGTTTGCAAGGGACTCAATCTAAGCTTAGACTCAGGATATATCTGAATTTTTAAATAAGCCGAATACAAAAGGAATAAAAGGATAGCTGTTTTCCAAATGAAAGTACAGGTTTTGTTTCTCACAAAATACTAAAAAAATAAAAAGATTTACAGTCATCATTATGACATTATAACTTTTAATCATGAATGACGACAAAACTTAGCACAAAATATTAATCAATTCTTATCAGAATAATGTGGGATGGATTATCCAAGTTAGTTAAAACTATTGTTATTTTCTACCAAATATTGATTGCTATCACTCTCAAAGACTCACTACATCTTTTAAAACTCTTAACTATATACAGAATCGTATGTAGCCAATTTAAATTGTATAGTTTTATTAGTATACACACTTAAGTATAAAAAGAAATATAACTTTATGTATGTGTGTGCATATATACATATATATACGTATATATAAAAAAACAAAATTTTCTTAACATTTTCATTTCAATTAGCAGCTGAAAACCTGTAACTTTTAATTCAAGGTTACAGAATCACTTCTGTTATTTAGTTTATTCAGATTTTAAACTCAAACAATTAAATATTCTTTCTCTCTCCTTCTTGTCTGCCTCTTTTGGACAGTTTATATTTCTAGAAGCTTACCTATCACCTGGATTGAGCAAAGGGCCAACTCTTTGCATGCCATTCTCTGGCCACACTGGCTTCTCCTTTATTGGTTGCTGCTTTCTCTTAGCTTGGCCATCCTAACGTGCTACCGCTTCTTGATGACATCCCCAGTTCTGTGACAGCCTCTACTCAAGGAGTATATTCACAGCATCATTCCAAATCCTAGCCCTCAACCTTTTCTAGTTTGCTGCATTTCTTAGAAAAATGCGTATAAAAATTAGCTATCTCTAAGGTAGAAGGAAGGGAAATGGACCAAAAACACTCCAAGAGGACAGCGAGTGGAGAGAAGGGAACTCAATTAAAGCCCCAATATATCATCCTCCTTCATGCATTTTATTTCTTCTTATTGTTTAGAAAGTTGTTTTATCTGTTGATTAGTAGTACAATAACTCTTGCATTCCTCGTTAAACAAATGTTTACTGAACACGTGCAAAGTCCAGATGCTCATGCTAGATTTTTGGTTTCAACATGAAGACCACACAGTCTTCACGCTCATGGTGCTCACAATTCTATTAAAGCCCCCACATAAACAAATAATTAGAGTGTAATAGATAAAGACTGTAACAATGAATAGAGTAATCTGAAGAGAGTATTCAACTGAGAGTCTTAATAAGTTTCATAGAGTCAGTTTTTTGATTTTGTTCAAGACAGTTGAACAGAAATTTTAAAGGTATGTCAAGGTAGAGTGAGAGAAATCATTATCAAGACTATTGGAAAAGGTTGCTACTGTATGATTAGAATTTCTGTGTACCCATAAGAAATTTTGTTACTTATCAGGGACATAACACAGTTTTACTTAAGTATTAGGAGTATCAAGTTAGAATTAAAATAATGAGCAAATTACTCTAGTTTATCTTAAAACACAATTTTTAATGCTTTGCATTTTTCTACTAACATGAACTGATCAACTGTTTGACTCAGTTACAATTAATTACTTAATTCAGTCAAATTGGTTAACAGATTAATTGACTGGTTAAATCAATTGTCATTGTTAGGTTGGGTGAAAAATAAAAGAGATTGAATTATATGGTTTATTTTAACGGCAGGAGCTTGTTCTCCAGTTTTATGTTTCTTATTTAAGTTACGCCTGTAGATATTTTTAAAACATGAAGTGCTTACATTTTCTGCATAGCACTTTCAATTGAGTTTTTACAATATTGTGATGTGAGGGAACTGTTTTTGACTCCCCTTTACTGATGGAAAGATTAAAGTATATCAGGGTTAAGAGACTGTTGACTGCTAATACAGTGCTGCTCATAAATGACAGATCTAGGACTTGAATCCAAGGGCTGCGGACTTCAAACCTAGTATACTTTTTCTCTAATTAATGGAGAGGAATGAAATGTTATGTAGAGAAAACATTAAAGCCAATAATAATTAAAAGATATTCTAAGTCATGAGGAATTGTTGTTTCACCATAGAAACATTTCCTCACCTTAATGGTTAGAGTGGGATAGTATTTCTTGCAATACACTTGAGAAGTAGGTAAGGCAGATGGATGACCTGGTGCAACATTGTTGGAAATAAGATAATATCAAGAAAAATATATATTACAAATCATGATCATGAAGCTTTTCTAAAATTAATGGGACAAATACAGAATCTTATGTGAGCTTGAATATAATGTTAACTGGGTAATATAGAATTCTAAAGCCCATATTTTTTCCTGTTTAATCAGTTGAGCAAGAGTTCTTGTTTAAGTGCCTACATCATGATTAGTGCTATTAGAAAATGGAAAAAAATGAAAAATGAACTTTCTTTATTCAGAATGTTTCCTTCCCTCCCTCTCTCCCTCCCTCCCTCCCTTCCTGCCTTCCTTGTCTTTTCCTTTCTTTCTTCCTTCCTTTTTTTCTTCTCTGCCTTCCTTCTCTTCCTGCACAAGCATTCATTGAGCATCATGTTATACTGGACACTATTGCATGAGCATGAAAAATAAACAATGTTTAAAATATGCTTTACCTCATGGTAATACAGACTAGTGATGGAGGTGAAATTTCAACTCATGAAAGAATTGAATAATTATATTCTGAACTATGAGTTGCCACCTTGAATTATTTTAATAATTCTATAATAATAATGTTTAATGCCATCTTAAACATAGAAAACAGCCGATCAGTTTAATTCATTAATGGAATTTGAGCAGAACTCACAATTACTTACTCACAATGAATAAGTAAGAGAAGTAAACCTGGTGGAAACTGTGATGCCCTGCAGAATGTATGTTCTGACTACACTGTTCATCAGACCTGTGTTGTGGAGGAATATTGCTAAGCAGAAATCCAAGCTAAGCATTGTCAACTTAGTCCTCCCTTTGTTTTCTAGAAATCTGAAAACTAAAGTCATTCTGTGAACTCTCGCAATTTTAAAGATGGCAAATAAAACAGACTTTGGGAAAAGATCTCATGGGCAAAACAAAACAACCATAGCCACCAGTTTGCAATCTCTACTTTTTTTCAATTTATAAATGTATAAGAATTATAAAATGTGATAATATTTTTTACAAGACCACTTATAACAAGTTTGATCAAAGTTGGACTTGTTTCTGGACCTCAAAAAGTGCTAAACTATAAATTGAGAAGTAGAACAATAAAGAGAAGGGAAGAGAAAAGGGGCGTGGAGGAAACAATAATCCCTTTGTTCACAAACACCATCTTTATGATTGCTTCATTTTCACCCTCAAATTTATTAAAAGAAGAAAAAAGTTTGTGTTAATTTTTTTAAGGAATCAGTTAAAGAAATACTCTCAGCTTGCATTTTCTTATGAGTGGTTAACAGATGTTTCTACAAGTTAGTGAGTTTACTTAAGTGTCAGAGGCTGGACATTTGTATATAAAATCTCTCTTTAGTCAAAAAGAAGCAAATTAGAGAAATCTCTTACCAGTGTAAATATTTCAGACTATGATAAACTCCATAAAGCCATGGCATAAAATGCTTGGCCAGAGCACATTAGCTTGTTCCCTGCAATTTCAATAACAGTAGTATTTTTCTTTTTGAGTTTGAAAAAACAAATCACACTTAGCAAAAAAATACTCTCTAAATGTAGGAATCTTTTAAAACTCTGCCTCTTCAGCATGTGAACCTCATTCCTAAGTAGCTAAATGACAGACTATTAACTTTGTTTTCCACTTACTTTGAGTCATGACTTGACTTTCAAAACATTTTGGTCAACCAGACTCAAAGTCTCCTTGCAGAAGAAATGTTGAGGAATCATGTACTTCTCTCCCTTTACAATTCCCCTTCAGGGCAGGGCAATACACGTGACCTCGGCTTTTGACAAACCTTAGCTGAACAAAATGTAACAAGCCCTGTCTGTTTTGAGCAGAATTTTCTATTCTGACAGATACAGCTCAGGAGCATTTGATGTCTGCTTGCTGGTCATAGATAATGGTGCATCTTGGGACCATTGTCATTCTTGTCAATAAAAAGGCCTGGGGGGACGTGCAACAAGGCTACCTTTTGATTCACCGTTTTTCTTTCCTTCCCAGGACATTTGTAAGCCTGTGGTCAGCTAGGTCATTTTATTTTATCCTGATGCGCCTTGATAATAGCATCATGTCTACAAAAATTTGACAGGCCATCGATGTCTGTGTCTCTGACTCCTATGTTGTTTTTCAGTCCTTCTCAATGTCAAACATACTTTGAAAGCTACTGATTATGTTGGTTGGGACTGTATTTGACAAGACATTTCTTCTTCTATGAAATTAAACTCGTGGGGGTTGATCTTTGAATTTAAGGTAATTTTTTTGAGCAATTAAAGACACTCTGTGGCATTCAACATTCAAGACACTACTGCTGGCATTCAAGAAATGTTTGAAAAACTGGGAATTATACTTAATTCAGTTAAACAATGTGTTTAAGTGTGAGTTTTGGAGGCTGGAACAAGAGGAAACTGTTAGGTGCAAAATGGACAAATTATTACTGTATCACAAATATGACTGTATCACATTAAAATGAATTCTGGTACAATTACGGATAATTCAATGTGCAGGGATATCGATCCATAAAAGGAGGAGTTTATGTATAGATCAGTCTTAGAGAAGAGCCTGACCATTGTTTCTATTCTTAAAAATCAGTTGGAAATATATGTTAAGATGTTATATACACACACATAAACACACAACTATATGTATAATGTACATACACAAACACACACATATAAAGAAATATGTTATGAAAGAATACAAATATTTCATTTCATATATTGTGAATATTAAAGGAAATGTGCATGTATTATAATGGCATGTCATCAAAGATAATTTGATACTGTAAGGTTTTAGAAAGACTTTTATATATTATTTCTGGTCATATTCTCTCGGATCATTCCTCCTACTTTATAGATAAGTAATCAAATGTTTAGAGAATGTGAGTGAGTTTTCCCATTGACACATAGAAATCGAAAGAGCTGAGAAATAAAACCAAGTACTTTGTATCAACTCCGACAGTCTTTCTATCCCATCACAATAATGTGTGCAAAGTTCATGGCACAGAGTAAGAACACAATAATTGTCAGTTAGCATTATCAGAATTTGCTGGCATATGTTGAAAATTCCTAGAGCTCACTGAATTATATCTCCTTCTGGGAAAGAGCACATTTTATTTTTCTTAAATATGAAAAAAATTATTTATTGATGTAGACAACAGTAGTTTCAGCACAATCATATCAAGATATTCTAGTGTAAGAGTTAACTTAAAACATCAAATCTGAAAAATTTGGGGGTTGGAATAAATAATTGTTTAGATTTCTGATGGAAAAATAATACATTGTTGATAATGACTTCAAATAATTGCTGATTCTTAGTCTTTCTATAGTATTGTGGTCTTTGGATATTAACCAGGAAAAATTATACTTGGATGTTAAATACATATTTTAAATTAGCAAAAAAGAGAATTAACTATATAAATTCTCTAAATAATAATTTATATATATTTATATATAAATATATAAATTCTCTAAATAAGATTTTTTTTTTTGTCAAATTCCTTATGCTACTTTATCCTGATCACAGCTATTAAAGTTCTCAAATCATTATGTTTTACAAAAGAGTCCCCTTTTATCTTTGGCTTGATCTAAACATGTGGGAGAAGAATCTACAGGGAAAGAACTACTAGAATGGAGTAGACCAGGGTTGGGGAACCTTTTCGTATTGGAAGGCTGCATTAATCTAACTGTAATAAAATAAGGCCACATTCAAGAAACTTCAATTAGATATACTTAAAAATGTACATTATTTTGTAAAAATCTATTATGTATTTAATAATTTCAAAAAATAAAACTATTTAATTTTAAAGCTAACTAACCTTTTATTGACTTAGTTGTGTCTGCTCTTTGTTGGAAAGCATTTGAGTATTTGTTTGCAGAATGGAGGTCCGCAGTCTCAGTTGATCCTCTAGATGGTTATCCGTCATTTGTGACTTAAGGATGTCTTGATTTGGGTTAAGTAGGATAATGTAGATTCACAGCAATAAGCAAATAGCATGTTGCCAACATTGTGCATATTCGACTGCATTTTTCCATATTTCAATTGGAACTTTCTTAGCATCAAACAATGACTTTAAAATGTCATCTATTTAGAGCTCAATCGATTCCATCTGTAGTTCTTTAGGTGCCTTGGTGATGTCAACCAAGTGAGGCTGAAATGCTCATTTGAGTGTGATGTCATGATTCTCAAAGTCGGCAAACCTTTTATTGTATTCTCCAATTAATAGGTCTATAACAGCTGCGTATTCTTCAAATGGTTCACATATATCATCCTGCTCATCAATGACCTTTGGTAAGTGGGGAAAATGTTAACCTGAAATTTCCTTTCGGAGAAGAAGTGTTTTGAAAAGAGATAGCTTTTTTTGGAAATGCTTGGATTTTTTGCCACATATCATATATAGACTTAGTTTTACCTTGCAAAGAAATATTCAAGTTATTTTGATTTGGCATGATATCACACAGAAATGCTACATTCCTATAGAAATCTTCTTTCAATAATTCACATTGCTGATTCTGTTCTTCATAAAATTTAACTGTTCTCACAGAGACAAAATTATGGCTAACACCTGTCCCTGTGATAGCCAATGCATTTTAGAATGATATAGCAAACCCACACTGAATATCTCATTCTTCAACTTTAGCATGTTATAAAACTGATGATGCATGTTGCATTTGCACAAATATAGCTAACAATACTTATAACTTGTTGCAAAGTGTCACTTAAAATAGTAGCTTTAGCACAGAGATTTTGCTGATGCAAGAGACAATGAAAAGAAATGAGAACATCTGCATTTGTTAATACTTTTTAAATCTGTGCAATAAACTCTTCATGTTTCTCTGTCATTGAAGGTGTACCATCTATACATATACTCACTAAATTTACCAAATTCAGTCCAACTTCATGACATTTATTTTGAAAGCTGTTGAAGATATCTATTCCCCATGTTCTGTTTGCAAGAGTGCCCAAAGCGAGTAACTCTTCGTGGCTAAGAAAATCTTCTGGTATGATCCAAATGAAGTATATAACCTGTGCTGAGTCATTAAAATCAATCGATTAATCCAAAGTGATTGAATAATATATATTTTCCTTTTGAAGTACTGAATAAAGTTGTTCTGTTAAATTGAAGGCTAATTCATGCTGCCGATCAGTTATGGTTCTCCTTGAAAGAGGCAGTTGTTTGTACTTTGAAACATCATCGGGGTCTAGGCACCGTACAACTTTTACAATACATTCTTTCACAATTTCTACATCACTGAATGGCTTCCTTTTTTCCCCAGGTACATAAGCTACTTTATAGTTTGCTTCAGTGGCATTATTTCTCTTATTATTATTGTTGACAGAATTGTCTTTGCTCTTGCTTTTCATCTTTTAATTTGTGCAATATACACTTTCGAGCCTCTGCCTCTAATTTAAAATGTTTGTTGTTCTTATAATGCCGATAAGTATTGAGTTTCTTTAATGTTGATATTGCAATATCATAAAGCAAGCAAATCATCTTATATTTAGCAGAAACAAGATAATATTGTAATTCCTAATCCTCAATAAAAAATCTGTTTTTTTTTCCTTCGTTCAGTATTCTCTTGGTCTTCTTTGACATCATGCACTGGTAAGCAGACAGGTTTAAAAATACTGTCAACCATGCAATTATTCACAAATTCCACTTCATAAAGAAACACAGTGCATCATTGTCAAAAGCTGATAACAGACTGGCATATTCAATCCCCATAAACTCTTGCCAACCAGCCTCATGTTGTAGTGGCACCAGTCAGGCAGGGAAAGTTAGAAATAAATCATGAATGCAGCAGCCATCAATTTAGCCCTTATAGCTTACTAATGTTCTAACTGTGCTGGTCAATCTGGGAAGATTATATCATTGAAACTTATCTTGTTCTTTGATATTTTAAATATGTTCATTTAAAAAATAAAAATATAAAAGACAAACAAAAATGTACTAATAAAAATAAAAGGAATTTTTCTGTAAAATTTGGATTCAGTTAAAAAACTGCACTTAAGGACCTAGAATGCCACATGCCATCTTAAGGCCCCAGGTTCCCCACCCCTGGAGTAGACAAACACAAGAATAGGTCACCATCTCTTTAGCTAGCATGGGGAAAAAGTTATAATAAATGAGACGAATAGAATCCTCAGAATTTCACCTTAGTAGTGGGTAAAAATTAGCTATGGACTAAAGACTTCTCGGGGCTTGCTCTAAAAACTCAAAATGAACTCCAGGAACTTAACTGGGTGACAAACCAAAAGTGAACACTTTTCAAGATATACAGTGAAACCCAGTAATCAACAATGTAAAATTTTAAATGGGTTGGTTTATCTCTGAAATGCAAAGTAGATTTAATATTCAAAAATCAATTAATTATTTCACCACTGCAGCAGATTAAAGCAAAAAAGGAGCATTTGATTATCTGAATAGGTGGTGAAAATGCAGTTGACAAAATTCAGGGCACATTCATAATAACAACTTGTAGCAACTAAAACAAGGAAGTTCCTCAATCTAAAAGAAAAAAAAAAGAATTTACGAGGAATTTATAGCTAATGATAAAAAAATGAATAAAAATGCTTCTACTTTAGAATTGGGAACAAAAAGCATAATTAGTCTCACTGCTTTTATGCAGTATTGCACCAGAAGTCCTAGCTAATATAATAAAACAAACAAAAAAAAATTAAAATGTACAGATTGCTAAACGAGACCTTAAACTGATGAAAGGAGTGTTTATATATTAATAGAAAGCCTATAGAATGTATAAAAACTAAAATACTTAAGTTAATATTAGGAAATTTATAGGCTACAAGTTCAATTTGAAGTTTTATTGTATTTCTATATACTAATAACAACAAATTTGAAGTTGAAATTAGGAGTACTATCTTCAGTAACATAAAAAACTTTCAATATTTAGAGTTAATGCAATATATATAAGACTTGCAGGTAACAAAATATATGTAAATTTATGAAAATTACATTAAGTTGCAGGGAAAAATTTAAAAAGACCTAATAGAGAAAGGTACCATGCTTATAGATCGAAAGAATCAACATTGTTAAGATGCAAATTATCTATAGATTCAATATAATCCCTATAATTTCCCATGAGGTTTTTGTTTGGGTGATTGTTTTGGTAAAAATAGACAAGGAAATTCTAAAAGGCAAAGGATCTAGTATATGTAAAATAATTTTGAAAAAATCTTGGAGTTCTTAGAATACTACATTTCAATACTTACAAAGCTATAGTAATCAAGAATGTGGTAGTGACAGAAAGATAAATACATAGGTCAATGAAACAGAATATAGATACAATACATAGATGCTCAATTGATTGTCAATGTTGTTGTTAAGGCAATTCAATGTGAGAGAAATTTAATTAATCTAATTAATCCTTGTCCTGAATTCAAATAATTTTTGTTAGTTTTCAAATCCAGACTAATCTTTCTCATCAGTTTAATAAGACTTTAGGAATCTGCAAACTGAGAATGCTTTCCGGCTCTTGGATTTGACTTGCTCCCACTTTTCTGAGTCATTTACTTTTTTTCTACTTGTTACCAAAAGTTTGGCACTTGTTCCCGAGGCCACATCAGAAGAATGAGGACAAGTGGTTTGAGGAGAAGGACAAAGAAGTCTATTAATTTGCCAGCAAATGAGGAGGTTGGCAGACTCCTATCTCAAAGTACCAGCATCCTGCTTCTGAGCAGAGGGACAGAGCTTTTATAGGCTCTGGTTAATGCCATATTTCCATCTCTATGACAATTTTATGACCTCTGCCTGGATTCACCCTATCTTCAGCTAAGACGATCTTGTGACCTCTCCTTGGATAAATCCCATCTTCTGTGGCACAAAGAACAAGGGACACTCCTCTGCCCCTCCCAACTGCTGGCCTGAAGCAGGGATGCAGGTCCTAGTTCTCCAAAAGGAGTGAGGAATGTTTTAAAGAGACATAAAACGTTTTTTTCCAGTTTTTTCAAGCCATTTCTTCTGTTCCCTAATCCTCCCCTCAATATTACCCTTCATATCTATGGGAGGAGCGGTAACTACTCTGTTTCATACTTTCTCTGTGTGTCATGAAATATTGTAGATTAATGGGTTAAAGATGTCTTCTAATTTAGATGAATTCAAGTTTTCATTTCTTTCTTGTTCTCCTTGTAGCTTTTGGGGTGAGTTTTGAAAGAAAGGGAAGAAAAAGTCATCTCTAGCATAGTCATTTCTTTTTATTCCTGACACTACCTTGTCTCTACAGTCTACACTGTAATTAAATCTAGAATTAAATATTTTTATATGTATCTAGAAGATAATATCAGGGTATTTTTATACTCCTTGGAGCTAAGCTGCCCTGCATTTCTCCAAATCATCACACATTTTATATCTAGTTTTTCTTTGAAATAATCACTGGAATAGTCAGGGCTTATTGAGCATTTACAGTATGCCAGGCAATGGTCTATAGACTTAACAGAAATTAACTCTTATGATCTTTGGAGGTGAGTAATATAATTATCCTCGAGTAATTGATAAAATAAAAGAAAACTGAGACAAAGACAGCTTAAGTAACTTGCTCAAGGTAATACAGTTTGGAAATAATGGTGCTGTAACTTGAGCCCGTGCAGATTGACTTCAGAATCTACATCATTTAACTATTGTTTTATGCAATACAGTGGGCATGAGACATAAGGTAAGAGTATCTGCACATATACATGCATACATGTGCACAGAGAATTCAGTTTTCAATGTGTTTTCTCTTCTTTTCTTTCTATGACATTCCACTTAGAAACAAAAATTAGAATTTACAGGAAACTTTGGGGGAAAATTCAACACTTATAGTATTTGAGGAAATTATATTCATTGCCATACATGTAAATCTTATCCCTTTAGAATGTAAGAATCTATTATGAGGACCTTAAACTCTAATGGGGTACTGAGTTGCCCTAGGAGAGAAGCTAATGTCCAGCAGACAACAGACATTCTGCCTGATGACAGAAAACAGCCTGGGCCGGGCGCGGTGGCTCACGCCTGTAATCCTAGCACTCTGGGAGGCCGAGGCGGGTGGATTGCTCAAGGACAGGAGTTCAAAACCAGCCTGAGCAAGAGTGAGACCCCGTCTCTACTGAAAAAAAAATAGAAATAAATTAATTGGCCAACTAAAAATATATAGAAAAACTTAGCCAGGCATGATGGCGCATGCCAGTAGTCCCAGCTACTCGGGAGGTTGAGGCAGGAGGATCGCCTGAGCCCAGGAGTTTGAGGTTGCTGTGAGCTAGGCTGATGCCGTGGCACTCTAGCCTGGGCAACCGAGTGAGACTCTGTCTCAAAAAAAGAAAACAGCCTGACAGTTCCCCGGTTAATCTGGTTGTCTTGTCTGATTATACTAGAATATAGTCTTGATGTTTCTAGCAAAGGCTTCTTTCTCCTTCCCTCCCTTCCTCCCTCCCTCCTTCCTTCCTTCCTTCCTTCCTTCCTTCCTTCCTTCCTTCCTTCCTTCCTTCCTTCCTTCCTTCCTTCCTTCCTTCCACAAAAGTTGATTGAGCTTTCAGTAAATTCTGAGAATACATTACATAGGCACAGTTTCTGTC
>CAUYRT010051665.1:0-40035 GCA_963574885.1 Lepilemur ruficaudatus | reverse complement strand
AAGTTCTAGCTAAGATCATTGATGAAGGTGGCTAAACAACAGATTTTTATGTAGATGAAATAGCCTTATATTGGAAGAAGATATCATTTAGGACTTTCATAGCTAGAAAGAAGTCAATGCCTGGCTTCAAAGCTTCAAAGGACAGGCTGACCCTCTCGTTTGTGGCTAATGCAGCTAGTAACTTTAAGTTGAAGCCAGTGCTCTTTTACTGTTCTGAAAATCCTAGGGCCCATAAGAATTACGGTAAATGCATTCTGCCTGTGCTCTATAAATGGAATCACAAAGCCTAGATGACAACACATCTGTTTATAGCATAGTTTACTGAATATTTTAAGTCCACTTTTGAGACCTACTACTTAGAAAAAAGATTCCTTTCATAATATTACTGCTCATCGACAATGCACCTGGTCACCCAAGAGCTCTCGTGGAGATGTACGAGGAGATTAATGTTGTTTTCATGCCTGCTAACACAGTGTCCATTCTGAAGCCTATGGATCAAGGAATAACTTTGACTTCCAAATCTTCTTATTAAGAAACACATTTTGTAACACTATAGCTGCTGTAGATGATGATTCCTCTGATGGAGTTGTTTCTTACAGATGAGCAAAGAAAGTGGCTTCTTGAGATGGAATTTACTCCTAGTGAAAAGGCTGTTAATATTGTTGAAATAACAGCAAAAGATTTAGAATATTATGTAAACTCAGTTGATAAAGCAGCAGCAGGGTTTAAGGGGATTGCTTCCAATTTTGAATGAAGTTCTACCGTGGGAATCAAACAGCATCACGTGCTACAGGAAAATCTTTTGTGAAAGGAAGAGTCAATTGATGTGGCAAACTTCATTGTTGTCTTATGTGAAAAAATTGCCACTGCCACCGCAGCTTTCAGCAGCCACCACCCTGATCAGTCAGCAGCCTTCAAAATCCAGGCAAGACTCTTCACCAGCAAAACACTACAACTCACTGCAGCCTCAGATGATCATTAGCATTTTTTAGCAGTATTGTATTTTTAAATTAAGGTGTGTGCCCTGTTTTAGACATAATGCTATTGAATGCTTAATAGACTACAGGGCAGTGTAAATACAATTTTTATATGCACTGGGAAACCAAAGAAATTCTTGTGATTCTCTTTATTGTCGTGGTCTGGAACTGAACCTGAAATATCTCTGTGGTTTGCCTGTAAATAGGATGACATGAAATACAGTAAACAGTGGCAGCTGGGTATAAACTGAGAAGTAAAAAAAGGTATAGAAAGAAATTAATAAACACTGCTCAGAAAATTTCATGTCAAATGGCAATACTTTAATGTAGAGCATTGTTTCTCAATTGGGGACTATTTTCCCCCCTGGAAAAATTTGGCAATGTCTGGGAACACTTTTGGTTTTGACAACTGGAGCAGGGATTGCTACTGACATCTAGTGAGTAGAGGCCAAGAATGCTGCTAAACATCCCACAGTGTACAGGACAGCCCTCCATAACAAAGCAGAATGGGGCCCAAAACGTCCATAGTGCCAAGGTCGAGAAACTCTGATGTAGTATATGCATTTTCTTCACCTTAGAAAAAACCGTATTACTTAGTTCTATATAAATGACAACTACACAATTATAATAATAATATTGAGAGTTCTTAGTAGGATTATTTCAAAGAATAGAACATTTATTATATAATAACATAATTAAGAAAAATTGATAGTGAAGGAAGTAAAATTGGAAGGATGTACACATTCCATATCACCTGGGGATCTTGCTAAAATACAGATTTTAATTCAGGGGTCTGGGGTGAAGCATTTCTAACAAGGTCCCAGGTTTTTCTTCCTTAAAACTTTTACTATTTTCCTTTTATCCTTGGTTTTTGAGATTTCACCAGGAACACATCCACAATAACTTATTGATCGCTTATTTTATATTTACTATTGTTTCTATTTGAAAACAATAATTATCAAATGTATATCATTAGAGCTCTTTTTGTCAATTTCACATTACTAGCAAGCAAGAAATAACACTTAAATAAGTCTCATTTAAATTGTTTCCTTTTATTGTTGTTTTCCTTTCCCTTTGAAAGATGAGTGAGAGCCTTTTGATTGCTTTGTATCTTGATTTTATATTTATCTTCCCTCTGATCTGAATTCCTCAAAGGCCAGAGTTTTGCTAACATGGCCATGTTGATGTATGACATTCATTCATGTATTAGTTTGATAACATTTAGTGATCACATACTATGTGCCACATTCTACTAAAGGCTGAGAACACAATAGTATGTAAACCTTACAGCTTGGTTGTAGTATTTTTGGGAAATGTTTTGCTTTTTTGAGAAAAAGAGGAGATACAGTACTTTCTTTTTCTTTTTTCCTTGAACATATAAAGCAAACAGAAAGACCTAGAGAATCACAGAGAAAACATTTCTGAGCATTGCTGAACTGTTGAACAAACATCAGCAATTGCCTATCTCTAGATTTCTAGTTACGAGAGGACATCCTCACTTCATAAGCTATTACAGTTGTATGTGCTTTTCCTTGAAGCTGAAGGCATTTCTGACAAATACAAACAACTGGGAACTGGATATTTCCCAAAGACATTATCAAGTCCTTCTAATAATGTGTCAAAAGACAAAATTGCAACACATTTAGTTTAAAGATCTCAATTGGTTTTGTGATTCTAGGATTGGGCAATATTTCATTTCATAAAATAGAGTAAGTGTTTCAATGAGCTAAGCACAGAAGCTTGGCTTTACAGACAAAGAAGGACTGAAGAAAGCAGAAGCACACACAGAGTGTATTAGTTACTTTTAGACAGAACAATACAAAAAATAATTGATTAGTTAACATCAGGTTACTTCAAGTTATCTTTTATTGTGTAAGGATTAAAGCAAAGGGAACTTCATTATTATGCTGATCAAAGATTTTAAACTGGTCTGTTTGGGAAATAGGTTGTTATCTCTGTCTCATGATTTCCTGGCATGACTTGATTTTCAGTCTGGTCTATTGGGCCCTAGTGCAGGAGCTATGTCCAAAACAATGCCCTCTTATAATTTTTATTTAACAAATCATTAGTAATACTGCATGGAAGATTATACATTAAGTATAAGTGGTAGTTGGGGACAAGGTATGTAACAGTTATTGCTTTCAAGAATACAACTATAAACAATGGACTAAAGTTTCAGTGGGCCAGATTTAGATTCAATATAAATTAAAACCTAACAATTATAATATTCCAACAATGGAACGGGTTACTTTGCAAAGAGATAAGTTCCCTATCCATTAAAATTTTCAGAAAGAGATAGGAACACCACAGAAGAGATTTCAGCACTGCACATTAGATGATGAACATTAGATGATAGGAGAGACTCCTAGCATTTATCTTACCCTAATGTTCAATTTTCAACAATGAGGTTTGTGATACTGTGATAAGAAATATATATTTGGTATCAGTTCCTATTCCTGGCACAGAGCTCCTTAAATCCTTGGAATTTCCTAACTGAAAAAAGCAATAGGGTGAATGGCATCTTTTGTTATTCTGAACAAGTCACTTTCAACCACATCTGAGTTCATGTTAATGAAGCATTTTATGGAAAGTCCCTTTATAACCACGGGGTGAGGACTGGTTGCCAGAGGAACCAACTGTGTAATTAAAGGGAAGGTTAGAGGGCCTAGAGATTGACTTAAGCACCAATGGCCAATGATTTAGTCTATCATGCCTACATAATAAACCCTCTATAAAAACTCAAAAGAATGGGGTTTGGAGAGCTTCCAGGTTGGTGAACCCTAGAGGTGCTGGGAGGGTGATGCTCTTGCAGAGAACATGGGAGCTGTACTGCCTTTTCCCATACCTTGCCCTGTGCATTTCTTCCATTTGGGTGTTCCTGAGTTGTATCTTTTAAAATAAACAGGTTGTGAAAACTATCAGAATCAAAACGGAGTTACTTGTGTTTAAAAAAACAAAAAAACCTGGTGGAGAAGGTGGAGAAGGCTATGAAGAGAGGATTCTCATGCATAAACATCTGATAACAAAAACTATCACAAAAGACTGTGCAAAAACCACACCTTGCACAAAGTTAATTACAGCTTTATACAAAAAATACTTTTGTGAGGATACATTCCTAGCAAATCCCTGTCTGACCTCAGACTGGTGTCACCTGTGTTATTGATTTTTATAGCCAAGGACAATGACATTGAAACAATGATGTAATCTTCCTCACTTTTTCTTTAAAATTCTTTGCCTTCTTTTGTCTCCCTGAATGCTCTATTTACTATGGCACACATATTCCCACTGAAATGTCGTATTCCCAAGTAAATATCATTTTCTCTTTAGGGAGCCTCTTTCTGTTTCTTATTTAGGTTGACATAAATGGTGTCAGAGTGGGATCTGAAGACCAATCACTGTCAGAAGGACTTGGCATTCTTAAAACTGGTGTGCAGCTCTTGAGCCTGTTGAGCTCTCTGCTTCCTTGGCTCACCTTTTCTTCTCCTGTGAGTCTTCTCTTGGGCCAACCTTTTCTCTTTGTGGTAGAAGCTCTTGACTTTATTTGGGTGTTGGTTTGGTTTTAACGTCACTTGAATGGAAGGCACTTACAGCTCTTCTAGGATAATAAAAGACTTTTTGTCTTTTCTGGCAAGTCCTTTCTGGTTTGAGTTACTCTGGATTCTACAGAATTTATGTTCTGTATGAAAGGCGTGTCTTTTCTGGTGAATTTGGGTGTTTTTTTTTTCGGTGCAACAAATTTATTATTGTGTTTGATCTGTACACCTGGGTGAAAATTTTGTGAACACTCTTATCTTGGTTTTTATTTTGGCTTGGATATATATTTTTGTAAATAATTTGGCTCCTTTCCCTTGCTTATTTCTAAAAACTTCCAAGAGCAAAAATAAACATTTTAAATGGTAGGTGCAGGATGGTTAATTAAAAACCGCTAGGGTGGTCATAGCAATCTAAAACACCAGTCCAAACTCCTGACATTTTCTGACAGGATTTACAGAATTTTCTTCATTCAGGAGATGAATAAGAAATGGAATGAGATTCTCAAATATCAAGGCACGCCAAGGTTTTCTGGGACTCTAGCTGGCTACATATTATGGCCTGTTCTCATGCACATTTTTAAGCTGATGGGCAAATGATATCATGAAAAATTTAAAGCTCAGTTGGTCAATATTTAAACTCTCTTTAAAAACACCCGACACTATGGCGTTAACATGTAAAGCCTTCTAAGTTCTCTACCCTAGAAGAGGTAAAAAAAACCGTTTTTTTTCCTGCCTTCTTCGAATCTGCTGATTTTTCTAGTGGTGTTGAGATAAAATTCATTGCTTATGTCATTTCAGCCAATATTTTTCAAAAGGCCTTAAAGGGCTTTCGAATTAATGTGTTTACAAATTACCGCAGATCCATGGTAACCAACAACCTAGACACCTTTTGGAAATGTAAATTTAGGTTTGCCTAACAATTGCTGAGGGTGATGAAAGAGTTAATTGAAGGATTGATAATATAAGAGGAAAGAACTATATAAATGTTTATAAAAGTTAGGTTCCCAGATCAAAAAGGCAAAAATCTCAGAGTAATACTAGAAGATATCTGTCTGATATAAAAATTGCTTTGTCTGCCACACAAAAACCAAAAAGAAAATCTGAAGAGAAAAAAAATACCTGCTAAAATGCTTCCCCACCGGCATTGACTAGTCAAGCAAACCAGACCAGCCAACAAAATAGATTTGTTACTAAAAATTTAAGGCTATTTGTACATTTTGTTTTTCTTAAACAATTCAGCCTTTCCCAGCTAAAATGTAAACATTAAAAATTTAACCCTAAACTCATTTGAAACTGGAAAAAAATAAAAGAGGTCCTTTCAAACCAAACTGCTATGCAAATGGCTTTACCCCAAATTTTTCATTTGATTGTATATTGGGACAAATGAAGTTTAGCCATGTAAACAGGTCCCATTTGTTAGAAATATAATTTGAATTCAAATGTGAGCCTGTGTGTTTTACTATCTAATGACTAATATCCTAAATCAAAGCTATGAAACCTTTTTGTGTCTATATGTATTTATATATATTTATGCATATGTACAAATATTATGTTGCATGTTGTGACTACATTGTAAAATCTGGCATAGTCAACTAACTAGAAATCCCTTGAGGAATTCTGTTCAGATTGGCTTAAATAAATGAATGCTTGTATAAACTATATAGTAACCAAACTGAATGCCTTTTAGTTCATGTGACTTAAGTAAATCTTTAATAAGATCGTTTTTAAATTGTTGGTAAAACAAAAATTAACACATTTTCAAAATTTTCAACATATATTTTTGCCTGGGTTTACTGGTTAGAAAGTTTTATATTTGTCTCTACTAGATGTTTTAAGTTGTCAGAGTTTGACACAAAGCTTATAAAACTATAAATCTAGCCTAAAACAGAATGATCTTTTTTTGTGCAGTTCTTTAAGTAAAGCTAATTTGATATCGTTGATTTAATAAGAACAGCTGTATCTTCCAAGTTATCAGCAAAATACCCCATATTTAATTTTAAGTTTCTTACTTAAATACTTTATTATTCACAGAGTATAAAAATGATTAACAGGAAAATAACTTGGAATGATGTCTGGCTTTATCTTAATATCTCAGTTTTCATCTAGTTATAACTTATATAATTTACATATAAAAATAAATAAATTAGGAAAATGTAAATAAGGTAAATATTTATAAATAAATTTTTAATGTAACCTGAAATCTTAAAGTTATGTTAAATTAAGTAGTAGATACTCATTAACTGTCTACATCATTTCCAAATAAGATTAAAATGGAAACATAAATTGCTGAACATAAATATAAGGTTGTTTTGGCTTCTTAAATTTTATAAAATGACTAAATATATTTGGCTCTTTTAGTATACATTAAGCCTTGTATGCTAAAACTAGATAAATTTTAAAGAACAAGTCTTATGCCTGATGTATAAGCCACACAAAAAGTTTACCAAACTGCCCAATGCCATAACCAACGACATTCAAACTACATGCCGGAACAAGAAGTTGATGTTTTCATGCTGTAGACAGCTTTTCCCAAGTCATTGGAACAAGACTTCTATCATAATGAGAATCTTACCCATCTTAATGCCTACCTTTTTCACTTGACAAGATAACTGTCATTTGACAGTTCAATTGGTTGCCTTTAAGCCTAGGATCATGGGTGAAAACCATTAGGCAAACTGGGATTGTCATGTTACTATTAATTTTACTTTGTATTTTCCTTTTTTAAACTTTGTATCTCTTACTTATTAAATATTTGCAGAGGCACAACTTCTAACAAAATAATGCTGGCCCAGTACTTTGAGATGATGGCAAAAGACTATAGCACAGACAAAATTAAACTTAATAATAGACTCTAGGTAGACTTAGCCTGACAGCCACTTCCTTCAAAACTTCTGTGTTGCTCAAATGTGGCTAAAAGGGTTTTGATGCTGACACCTCGCCCCCAATCCCTCCCTCCAATATGGGACCAGATGAACAAATGATAGGTCCATCCCAGCACCGAGGGACAATCAAAACCTAATTACAGGATGACTAATCAGTCATGCCTTTGGAGAAAAATATTGATCAAAAGGGTGAAATGTGAAAGTTGTCAGAATCAAAATGGAGTCACTTGTGATATAAAAAATCCTGACAAATAGAACAAGGGAATGCTATGAAGAGAGGATTTTCATGCATAAATGAAAAAACTGATAAAAACTATCACAAAAGATTGCGACCTTACACAAAGGTCATTGCCAACTTACACAAAAAAGTATTTCTGTGAGGACATCTGCCTCGCCATTACTTGCTCAATCTGAAATTGGCATCACCCTTGTTATTAATCTTTGTAGCCAAAGATAATTATCTCAAAACAATTACGTAATTCTCATTTTTTTAAAGAAAGTTTGTCTTTCTTTACCTCCCTGGATACACACATGGTTTACTACAGCATGCACAGTCCCATTGTAGTGCCTTATTCCTGAATAAATATCATTTTCTTTTAGAGAGCCTCTGTCTCTTTGCTATATGGGTTGACAAGGTAAACACAAGGAAAGTGTTTCCCTGAGTTCTGTGAGCCATGACAGCAAATTATCAGACCTGCGGAGGGGGTCATGGGAACCCCCAATTTGCAGTCAGGTTGAGCAGATGTATACATAACCTGGGGACCCTTACTTGAGATTGGCTTCTGAAGTGGGAAGCAGTCTTAGTGGACTGAGCCATTGAGCTGTGGGGTCTGCACTAACCCCAGGTACTCAGTGTCATAATTGAATTGTAGGACACCTAGTTGGTACTCAGAGAGTTGGAGAATTGGTTAATGTGGGAAAAAAACCTCCACAAGTGTTGTGTCAAAGTGAAGTATTGAGAGTGTAGTGAAGTGTTCAGTGTTTAGAGAGAAACAGGGAGTTCTCCCTTCCGAGAAGAAAATAAGAGTTTTCTATATAGGGTCAACATCAAAAAAAGCTTAAAATCAAAAACTTCTTTAAAACCATTAAATCCCAGTCCAAATCCCAGCACTCCAATTCCTCAATTCTGATTGAGATTATACAGGCCAGTTCGAGATAACAGTAATTCCATCAGATTCCCAGTCACAAAAATAAAACATTTTATTTATATATAAAATATGATTTTCTTTCTTTCTTCTATAAGTCAATAGGCATAGGAATGTGGGAATGTGGGACTTAGTACAAAACCTAGACTTTTAAATATATTGAGAGGATAAATTTACACAGGATTAATAAAAGCTGCCTACTGGATATGTTACCTGAGTTTCAATTCAGCAAAAGAAAATAATTCTCTACTTTTAGCTAAAAATACCCTGTAAACAATTGCAGTTATAACTCTAGGTGATTATTTCATAATCTTGACATTATTGGAAAGTCTGATATGTTAAGATGTGATTTATAAAAATTTCAGCAAAAGTTATGATTTTTCTTAAGAAAAAAAAACCCGACTCAATATTTAGGGCTAAATTGAGAGCCTTGCCAAAAATGGCATAGCCACACATCCCTCCGCCCACACAAAGGGGAAATGGCATATACCTCTCAAGTTATATGACTCACTCACTACCTGAGAGATATAAAACATATGACCCAGGCCACTCTGGAGGAGTCAGAACATATTTCACAAGATAATTGTAAGAAATGTTACTTTTTAATTGCTGGGCAAAATGAAAACTCACTCTGCTAGTTGTACAGCATTTGAATTGTGTTCCCATAGATTAAGCAATTTGCTGCTTTGTGGCATTGCCAACATGAACCAGATTAGGGCCTCCCATTGGATTTCTTAAACACATACGAACATAGGACCATGTACTGTGTTAGGTGCTGGAGAGCAAGGGTCAACAACAGCGACATGACCTTGGATTTCAAAGAGCTTACGGTCTTGTTGCCGTGAATATCACACAACTAAAACGTAATAAAATGTGAAATTACTGGTTTATTTCTTTTGAATGAAATAATTTTTCTTGTTTTTCATACTCTAAGTAGAAACAGATTCACTCTTAAGAAATGCAAGCTTATCTGCAAATAAGACAATGGGTTTTGCCCAACATTTATGGTTATACAACCTTATCAGACTATTGGCTTTGATTTTAGTTAAATAAAATAAGCATAAAGAACATTAAACTTTTCTTACATAAATTAATTTTATAATACCAAATCTAAGTTTTCAAAGTCTGGGATTGCCTCATGGATATTTACAATGAGTGTTTTTCTACTCAGCTTCTTGTTTTCCTCTAAGGTACAGGTAGTTTCATGTTTGCATCAATGATTTCTTTTCATTTACTTTGACATTTTTACCAGTTATGAATGCTCCTTACTGTACAAATGTGAATAGGTTAATCAGCCCTTTCACAAATAGATATGTTTAAATATAAAAGGTCTATTTTGCTACAAGTGGGTAAAAAATACTGCATCTGCCTTCAACAATATAATAGTCTGAAGAATTGATTATTCAGGAACAGGTTTCCTTTCTTCCCCCAACCCCAGCAATTTTCTTTCTAATGCCACTTCCAATATTCTAAATCCAATACTTACATTGCTGAGTCATGCTAAGTTGTGCAATATTAGGTTACATTCCATCTGGCGTTAGTTAATATGATAGGATGTAGAATCTTTAATTTTCATGTAAGTGTGTGTTTTAGGTATAGATATGTTTCAAAGGTGCTTCCTATAATTCAGATTTAAATTCATATTAATTTGCAAAAATGTTCTACAGATAGCCCTTATGATGGCCACTAAAAGATAAACATATATAATGTTCATTGTACTAAATGTGCTTTTCCATCCAAATGTTAAAAATTATTGGCATTCATTTGAAGAACTTGTTAAGCATCTAAAATTTTGTACCAGCAAGTATCTGGAATATGCCTTGAAGCAACTTCTGTTTACAGACAAAGTCTGTAAGATATCCAAATACCACTGTGATGTGTTTACAGTTTATAAAAGAATTAAATATCAAGTCCTTTTGGGTGTGCATTTCTAAATGAGCATTAAATGAATTGGGGAGAAAAAACTAGAAAATTTTCATATCTGGCACATGTGAAATGAATATTTTCACTCATCTTCTCTTTGTAGCTTACTTTTGGTTGATGAGGGACTCTCTCTTAATGGTCATTAAGGTCATGACTGGGTATTAGTTTACTGTTGTAAATGGATTTCACCTGGAAATGTCATTTCTATGCAATAAGCTGTATCATCTTGCGTTTATGAGCAATGATGCTGAACTACAGACAGATGGAGAATTTTGAAATGAGTTCCAACTAATTCTGACAGCCATCACTTCCCACCACCCTTGGTTAAAAATTAACTTCCAATAGTGGGAAAAATAGATGATGAAACCTACCCAATACCTACAAAAGATGTTTAATATCACGAATTGGTATCCATGATTTCTTTTTTTGGGAAGGAGAATGAGTCGATCTAAGGAGTTATGATGACTACTAAATAAAATCAAAGTTCATTACACCATACCTCCTGCCAAATTAAACATACAGGCATGAAGAAGCAGCCTCCCTGGGAAAAATGATTGTTACAAGAATGACAAAGTATTGTGTTGGTTACAAAGAAGTGCTGAAATTCACCTGTACAGAGTTTATTTAGTTAAATTAGTTCTCAAGATTTGTCTTTTAAATCTTACCATGAAAGAGAGGACAGCAATGGCACATTTCTTCAAGAATCAAGATCATCAAAGTATTTAAGAAAGTACCTTTGGCTGGCTGGGTACTACAAAGAGCTAATTAGGCTTGGTCACTGCTCTGAAGTAGAAAAGATAAGCAAAAGGGAAGCCTCTCTTTGAAAGCAAGAGTTAGGATCATAGACTTTTAGCCTTCAGCAGTATAAACAATAAATGGTTTGAATGATTTATGCTCTAGTGGGAAAGTCTTAGGGTGGCTGTATCAAATTAACAGCCAAATAGATGACTTTGACAGAAGCATTAGCTTGGATTAAGCACTGATTTTGGAAAAATCTGCATGGTGGGTGGCAAGATACATACGCCTATGTTACTGTAATTACCAGTGGGTGTGCTACCTTTTACCACCATGCATATCTCTTTCTGATACCGTCACCATCTATTTCCTCTGGCTTTGCTGCTCATGTGCCAGTGATGCCCAGGCTGGAGAATGTAAGCTCTATTGATACCAATTCTTGGCTTTAAAAAAAAAAAAACGTGTATTAAGAGGGAAGAATGGTTATGAGGGAAAATTGGTAGAATTTTATAAGATATATAAGTGAAAACAGTCATGTAAAACATATATGTTACAATAGTGTAAGAAATATAAACATATGGTAGCATTGATCATTATAATAAAGGTCAGTGTGTTTGAGCTGGGATAAAAATTTGAGGATAGGTACTTAGTAGATGGAGTCAGGTAGACTTGAATAATATAGTTATGGGTTAGCTGTGCATAGGTAATGATTTAATTCAGAAAGAAGACAATGTTCTAAGTGATGATATGTATGATTTTATATATATTATATATATATGTATATAGAAGGAGGAGGAGAGAAAGGGAAGAGGGTGAATATAAACAAATTAGAGTTCAAGCGATCACCCTAATACAATAAAAAAGAAATTTCAGTTTAATTATAGAAAGAATTTAAGGCTGGGTGTGTGGCTCACACCTGTAATCTCAGCACTTTGGGAGGCCTAGGCAGGAGGCCTGCTTGAGGCCAAGAGTTCAAATCTAGCCTGGGCAACACAGTAAGACCCTGTCTCTACAAAAAATAATAAAATTTAGCCAGGTGTGGTGGCACGTGCCTGCACTCCCAGCTATTTGGTTGGAACTCTGAGGCGGGAGGATCATTTAAGCCCTGGAGTTGGAGGCTGCAGTAAGCTAAGATCTGGAAGGGAGCACTAACAAAGTATAGGTCTTTCTACTACTTCCCCCCAATTTTAAATCTTGGAATTCTTATCTAGCCAGCACCATGAAGGAACATGGACTACCCAATGCTCTTTGAACATAAATGAGCAAGAATGGAAGTGTTGAGAGGAGGACTGGGGGGCTCTTGGCCTGTGTCCTGACTCCAGCTGTTTACTGCAGGGAAGTAAAAACTGAGAGAACACAGGCCATGAGAAGGTAAACAGAGCTTCAGGAGACTGTAGCAGGAGGGCTGGCCACATAGGAAATGGAGTGGTTAACAATCTGTGCTTTAACTCAACCCAGTAGAGCAATGTGGAATGATATGATGGTAGTTTACTATCCCAGATTAGATGAATCACTTCTGTTTAGGGAAGGAAGAGTAAGAAAGTGGAGAAAGAAGTTTCTCTATTCTCAGAGAAAAAGAAAATACTGGATAAAGTTCCTATTTCATAGGTAAATGAAGAAATATGTAAAGATGGATAAAATTTTTCTTCTTTACACTCTCCTGTCATTTTTCTGCTTGAATTATTTAAGACTTTTTCAGTTGCAAGAGACAGGAAATAAAAGTGGCCCAACACACAAAAACTTGTACATCAATGTTTGTAGTGGTTTTATTTGTAATAGCCCAGAATGGAAACAACCAAAATGTCGTAGGTGAGTGGCTAAATAAACTGTGGTACATCCACACTGTGGGATACTAGTAAGCAATAAAAAAAGAATGAACTATTGATACTTACATCAACTTGGGTGAATATCAAGAACATTAAGCCAAGTGGGAAAAAAGCTAATCTCAAAAGTCATATACTACACTATTCCATTTATATTATATTTTCAAACTGACACAATTATAGAGATGGAGAACCGATTAGGGATTGCCAAGGGGTAACGACGGGGAGGTTTGACTGTAAGAGTCACAGGACGGAGGACTTTGTGGTGATGAAACAATTCCATATCTTGCTTGTGGTAGTGGTTACACGAATAGGCATATGTAATGAAAAGGCATAGAACTGTTCACACATATTGTACACAATTGTAATCTCAATTTCCTGGTTTTGATGTTATACTATAGCTATCTAAGAACAATGAGGAAAACTGGGTGAAGGGTACACAGGACCACTATGTACTACTTTTGCAACTTGGCATGAATCTATAATTATCTTAAGGAGTTTGTTAAAAAATTTGGCTCAAGTGCAAAAGCGAATTATTTGGCTTACGAAATTAGGCAGTACAGAGGTGGAATCTAGCTAAGCTTCAGGTAAACCTGGATTCAGGAGCTCACACATACCATTCGGAGAGTTCTCTTTCTTTCTCCTTTTCTAGGTTCTGCTCATCTTTCTGTGTTGACTTCATTCTGTAGACAGATTTCTCCATGAAGTGGGGGAAGATGCCAGAGATGAAGGCTTACATGATCCTTATATCTTTTAACATAGGAGAGAGAAAAATTCTCCTCCAATCTTAAGGAACACTACATTTTGGATCAGATGTCCTCTTGGAACCAGTCACTATTGTCAGGAAGATGAAATACACTGACTGGTCATAATGTGCTGGGGGAGAATAGGAGTGCATATGTGTGTGTCTGTGTGTGCAGAGAGAGCGCCATTAGAACCTCAATGAGGAAAGGAGTGGTTTACCAAAGAAAAAGTGAGATGCTTTAATCAAACTTTGGTTAGGTGGGCTAGATAAAATAACAGATGTCTACTATAATATAAAAATGTCACAGTGACAACTATGTGGATTTGTACAAATACTTGATAACTTAAATTGTAAAACATTTGAAAATTGCTATAACAAAGAACAGTTACAGGCTTAAATTTTGTCTCCTTTTTTGAAAGAATAGTAAAGGCTAGAAAGACGTAACAAAATTTAGTAATTAACCAAAAGCATGTAAGAAACATAGTCCTGAGATGAGCGGTAAAATGAATCTAAACATTGCACTGTAAGTGAAGTTGGTAAGAAAAAATTAAAAATCCACCACGGTCTTTAAATTATACAGAAACTAAAATTTTATAGGTAGAATGTTTAGTAGTTGAAACATGTTAAATTGAAGTTTTGGAGAAAAAGTACAGGCGCTCGAACGTTGACTCCAATATTTAAAAATATCTGTGTGTGCAGAGGACTCAAATTTGAAAATACCTCTTATATAGGCAAAAAGCCCACTATGATGATTACCTGTTAAGCTCAGAGGTAGCTGGGACTCTTTTTTGAATTTGGCCATTTTAGGTAATGCTCTGTAGCACAAAACAGCGAAGGGGTTGTTGACTGCCAGGATGCACTTTGAGTGAGGAAATTCTCTTCAAACTGTAAGGACAGAGCTAAGTGAGAACTAATAAACTAGTTCAGCTGTCTTGAAACTGAATGAGAAAGTGGAGTGGACAGGTAGACTTACCTGAAGAAAGAAAAGGAAGCACACAGGGAAGAGAACATATAATACTAAGAGCAGCTAGGTGGTAATCTCTCTGACTTAGTTTGACTAGATTAATATTTTTAATTTGATATGAAGAATTCAGGGCAGCAGTGCGTTTGGAACAAAAGAACATTATCAAGTAGCGTTTTGAACTGAATAAGAACTGGGATGGAAGTGGAGAATCTACACTAACAATTGTTATTGTAGAACAGGAGGTGTTAAAAATTAAAAAAAAAAAGACATACTATGGGCTGGGTGCAATGGCTCACACCTGTAACTCTAGCACTTTGGGAGACCGAGGCAGGAGGATCGCTTGAGGCCAGGAGTTCAAGACCAGCATGAGTAAGAGTGAGATGCCATCTCTACAAAAAATAGAAAGATTAGCTGGGCACAGTGTTGTGAGTATGTAGTCCCAGCTACTCGGGATTACAAACTACTCACCTGAGCCCAGGAATTTGAGGTTGCAGTGAGCTATGAAGATACCATTGCACTCTAGCCTGGGTGACAGGGTGAGATCCTGTCTCAGGGATGGGGGGGGGGAAGAGATACTATGATTCTGAAAGGCCACCTGAAGGGGAGAATAGGAAAGGGATCTGTGCAGAGAATGGTGGTATTAGAAAGGATTTCCAGTATTTCCTATTTGAGATGTGGCTTGCAGAGGGAATGGATATTCTGCAGGGATGAGAAATGAGATTGAGAACATAGGATTTTTGTCCAAAGTCCCGATCACTGAACTGTTTTTCTCTCATGTCACTAATCTTAATTATACCAAACAGGTATCTTTCACCTTCCATCTGTTTGAAAATATGAGAACGAACTGTTTTTAAAAATTATGACCTGTGGCTAATTTTATCTTATATCTGATTTAGGCACACACACACAGATACAGGTGCTCCTCTACTTATGATGGTTTATGTCCCGATAAACCCATCGTAAATTGAAAATATCATTAAGTCAAAATGCCCAGCATCATGAGAGAACCCACACAATCATTCTGTTTTTATCTTTCAGTACAGTATTTAATAAACAATAAGAGATAGTCAACACTTTAGTATAAAATAGGCTTTCTGTCAGATGATTTTGCCCAACTGTAGGCTAATTTAAGTGTTCTGAGCACATTTAAGGTGGGCTGAGATAAGCTATGTTTGGTAGGTTATGTGTATTAAATACATTTCTGACTTACAATATTTTCAACTTACGATGGGTTTATCAAAACATGACACCATTGTCAGTCGAGGAGCATCTGTATGCATATATACTCATGACAGAAATATCTCAGCACCAATCTTTTTCAACAGTTCTTTATATAGAACCTGCCATTTGCAAGGCTCAAGTTGTTGGTAAAATGAGAAATATGGGCTATCTATCAATTACTATTAATACCTCTTGCAAGAAATCACAGGAGAGGATTTAAACTTAGAACTTTCTCTCTGTATTTCAAAAACAATTGCCCTATGTTAATTCCTGAAACACAACATTATATTTTGTCTTAAGTAACCAAGTTGTGCCTTCAGACTTTGAACATGGTCTCAACACAAAAAGATTCAGGTTGTAAACCAGTGATTTTGTAACATGTCTTACCTTGAATGGTTGCTAACAACTTATGAGCAAGCTGTAAAAATGCAAAAAGTAATGTATGTGTGATATTTTGATGGTAAGAGAAATAAAGTCCTTGAGAAGTCAATCCATAGGACTTGTGCATGCCTTTGGTGATACCAAATACTTTTCTATAAGTACTAATAACAATATTTTAAATTATTTTTTTAATACAAGCCATGTGAACTAAATATAATTTGCTTATAATTATAAAATGCATTGAATAAATGTTTCCACTAAATCTGGGGTACAATTTACTGAACTTCACCCACAGATTAAAGCTAATTACCAAGTTGCAGATGAACATGTGATTTGAATTTGTTTTCTGTAGGAAAGATGCTTTTTTGTATAGTTATCCATATACACAGGGTTAGCCACATTGTAGAAGGGGACAGTGTGATAACTGCAACTATTGTATACCCACCTTAGTTCAAAACCCCAGTTCTGCCACTGTCTAGCTGTGGAATTTTTGGCAAATTACTTAACTTTTCTAAGCATATTTTTCTTACTCTTCATTTTTAGTTGGAAAAATAAACATGCTGTTCATAAACCATCATCTGAAATCCTCGTACTAGGTGTTTTGGCATTCAGAATTTTTTGTTTTGGAAAGGCAGCACAGTGCATATACTGTGGTAATACTCTATAATAAAAAATTAACATTTCTGCAGCAAAGCCTTTGAATATCCGCACTAAGTAGGATAAAGGCAACGAATAGTCTCACATTAGCATGTCAGGTTTTATTGCCAAACATTACAACTGATTTTCAAACTTTGTGGAGTTTTAAAATTGAGTAAGGGGCTGTAGATCTGTAACATTTACTTTTATTTGATAAATAAAACTTGTACATATTTATCATGTCCAACATGATTGTAATATCTACCTTAAAGACCTGTTTGAAGATTAAGTGAAAAATGCATTTAGCATTTGTTATATGATGAGAGCTCAAAAAAGTATGACAATTATATAGTACTCATTAAGAGATAAGGACTGATGGCCCCCTTCACAAATAAGTGGATATTTCATAAGGTTTGTGCCTGGAAAAATCAGTCCCAAAGTAAGGTCAGACTATCCTGTTTTTTTTATTTTTTTTTTTTATTTCAGCATATTATGGGGTACCCATGTTTAGGTTATGTATAGTGCCTTTGCCCCACCCCAGTCAGAGCTTCAAGCGTGTCCATCCCCCAGACGGTGTGCATAGCACTCATTAGGTGTGTATAAACTCATCCCCTCCTCCCCCATCCCACCTGCCTGACACTCAATGAATGTTATTACTATACGTGCACTTAAGTGTTGATCAATTAATACCAATTTGATGGTGAATAAATGTGGTACTTGTTTTTCCATTCTTGGGATACTTCACACTTAGTAGAATGGGCTCTAGCTCTATCCAGGATAATACAAGAGGTGCTAGATCACCATTGTTTTTTGTGGCTCAGTAGAACTCCGTGGTATACATATACCACATTTTATTAATCCATGTCCCCACTATCCTACCTGTTTTTAGAACTTGCAACTCCATTAACTCCATTCTCATAGAGTAGTTTTCTTAGATGTTTCCAAATTACCTAAATATGAAAGAATCAAAGGCCAATTTAAAATAAAAGACATTTCTTATGAATACTAATCCCTCTTCAGATTATTAAGAATTATACATACATATGCATATAGTCAGTTCTGCTCTATTTCAAAAGCGTGAATTTGCTTCCATGCCATTGATATATTAGGGATCAATTTGAACATAATGTGATTTTTTTACTTGTTTACATGAGCTTTCATTTGCATGAAATACAAGGTGAACACAGAAAAGTGCAAGCTGCTGAATTAAGCCACATAAGAGCATACAAAATGAATATACCTCATGACAGTGAGCCACAGACATCCACATCTGGTGTTATAAATTCCCGTATGATTTCAGATCACCCTCCTTCCATCACTTCCCAGTAACTCACAAGCTGGAATCCTTCAACACCCACTTCCATGGCAAACTTTAGTTCTTTTTCAAGGCAAACTGCCATATTTATTTTAGTATTTACTCATTTCTTCAACATTTAACATGTGTAAAATTGGGCTACTGTTATTAGGTTCCTGTCTTTCTTTCAATGTATCAATGATAAAGCTTTGGAGTGTTGTGCCATTAATCCCCATTTTCCCTAAGAGCCTGTGATTTCATTGCATAGCATCATGAGTTTTAAGAACACATATGCCATGTTATAGCACAGCTGTTGTTCATGACATTTGGTGTGTACTCTACTTTCAGGCATGTAAACAAAGTATAACATCCAGGCACATAAAACACGTTCTTCAGCTAATTTCTAAAAAGTGGGAAAGCATAATATAATCTTATTTTTTTTAAAGAAATGGAGTCTTGCTAGGTTGCCCAGGATGGACTTGAACTCTTAGGCTCAAGTGATCCTCCCGCCTCTTCTGCCCAATAGCTGGTATAATATTATTTTTTAAAATGTTACTTTACAAAAAACAATGTATTACCTAGGTCTTAATAAAAATGAATGAGAAAGATTGGTGAAGTTAGCATTAATGTGTTGAAAGTGATTATTTCAATCTGGTAAACAAAAGGACTATCTTGAACATATACCACTAAATCTCTACCATCATAACACTATTCTCTAATTTTCTGTTAATTTTATAGTCATTCTTAATCTAGATCATTGTTCAAAGTATGTTCCTAGGAATATCACTAGTTCTTTCATAAAAAGAACTTTTTTTAGTATTAAGTTTAAAAACAACCATATTTTTTAGGTTCATAAACAAGTACAAAATGATGAAATACTTTAAAATACTCTACCAAAGGAGGAAAAATGAGAAAAAAAACTCCAGATAAATGCAGAAAAATTTGATAATTGGATTGTTATGATACTATGCCGGTTCATTGTACTATTCTCAAACTTTTTAAAACAAAGTTTGACATTTTAAAGGAATTTGGGTATTGCTGGGTTAAATCAACCAAGATTCTTGGTTACAAGACTTCAGGGGCAAATATTGTCAATGTGCACAATCAGTCTCCTAGTATACTGCATTTCCTACTCTTCTTTGACATAGAAGCTTTTTCTTGGCAGGGAATCTCAGGTGAGCTGTGTTCCGTGGAAATACTACACACATTGTGATGTAGAAATAATTCAAAGTATTCTCAGAAATGCTGAGCAGTGTAGGTCAAAAGAGACTATCCTTTAGGTTTCTCTCTATTGATTTTCTATAAAAATTATTTGTTGTTATAGCAGTATTTAAGAAATTCACTTAAAAATTTTATAAAGATGTCCATGAGGCTTTAAAATGTAAATAAAAAAGCAAACTGCAAAACAATATAGAAAGTATGAACCAATTTTCATTAAAAAAACCCAAGTTTATAGGATTATATATAAATAAAATAAATGACTTGGCAGGGTACCTGAACTATTAACAGGGGTTACATCTGGGAATATTAGTAGGGGGTGAGGAGGAAGCACATTTTTACTTTATATAGTTCTGTATCATTTTTTAGAACAAGATATTGTATTTTAATAATATAATAAAATAAATCTGTGATGCTACCAACACAAATGATAAAGGTTTGAGGTGATGGATATGCTAATTACCTTGATTTGATCATTCCACATTGTATATATGTATTGAAATATCACATTGTACCTCATAATATGTATAATTATATGTCAATTAAAAATATATTTTAACAATTTTTTTAAAAAAACAATCAATAAAAAAATCAATCTATGGTGCTAGAATTCTCTTAGGATAGTTGTTACTCTTGGAGGATAGTTGTTACTCTTGGAGGAGGTGGTGACTGAGAGAGGGTACAAGGAGGGCTTCCAAGGTATTGATAATTTTCTATTTCATGATCTGACTGCTGGTTACATGGGCATGTTCACTTTGTGAAAATTCACTGAGCTGTATATGCTTATGATTGATCTACTTTTTACATAAAACTCATTTAAAAATGGTTTCACAGTCACTTATATTGAATGGCATTCTTGTTCTAGTAAATGCAAATAATTCATTATGACTTATTCCTAGTAATTTCCCCTTAACATGGTTGCATTACAAAGGCATTGCTACTAATTTTTACAGAAGGCAAAATGTCTAAATGATAAAAATTGCATATAAGAAAATCATACTCATACCTTATGAAGTGGACCATGAGGTATAGTTACTTATTTATCTTGCTAGCCACTCATCAATATCTAATAAAGATTTCTTTTGAAATATACAATTACCTAAAATAGGATGAAAGGAATAATAGAGAGGTGAAAGGGATTGACAACAGACAACACAACAAAAACTCAAATGACAAAGGGACCAAAAAAAATGTGTATGGTGGTTTTCCCTATGACAGATCCTGAATACACTCTATAAATACGGAATCACCGGTGTCAGAGTTGGAAAGAACTGCAAAGATTATTCTATCTCACACTCTCCAAATCGGATTTTAAATGGAAAAACTTGACCAGTTAGGCTTAAAATGTTTCAAATGCTTGTTGTATGGTTGTTTGCTTTGGTGTGAAGGCTCTTATGCTGCATAAAATTAAAAGTGCATTTAACTGAATGTTTGTTATATTGAGCAGATAAGTAGGCAAAACAAGGTAAGTGAACAACATTAAAATAGTTAATTTGCAGCTCCATGCACTTCCTATAGCAGCAGGAACTATTAACCACTTTTTGTCATTATCATTAAGAAATCTATGGGTTATTTTCAGACTTGGTTTTGGTGCCATGTATTATGATCTTATCTAAAATAAAAATCTACAAAATTCACATTTTATATAAAATAATACTTTAGAGTATGTAAGAGGTAGTAATGAGACAGGAAAACCAAACCAAACCAAACCATTTAAAATCAACATCTTTAATATATCAAGTAGCAAGGAAGAATATTATATTCATGACAACTACTTAAATAATATTTACAACTTTATGGGCACATATATCTACACTTGTACATCAAAGTATTTTTGGAAAGAAAAGTCACATATATTATTAAACTAATGTATAGAAACACAATAGAAGACCAAATATATCCTGGGGCACAGTTTTAGCACTTCTAAACTCTATTTAAAAAAAAACAACGATGATTTAACTCACTATTGTTTTCTAAAATGTGCTATTCAACTTGTAGCATAGTAAACTAAGCTGTCATGATGCTGACTTAGAGATTTTTAAAGGGTGTCGAATATTTTAAAAACTTAAAACATAAACTTTTCTGTTGGAATTTTATATTTGCTTGGAATATAAAAGAAGAAAACAAAGAATTTCATTTTCTGCTTGCTGAAAGTATTTGGGTAAACTTAGTTTTAAGATGGGTCTTCTTTCACAGATTTTAAATACATTTTTGAAAGGGTGCTGACAAAAACTTGATCAATTTCATTTTCTTGATTTTGAAGTGATTTATCTTAGATTTCCTTTTGAAATGCTTCTTCCAAATTTTCTAATCATGCGTGGGTTTATTTTATAGATGTTTCTTTTATATTCTAGAGAAGAAAAAAAATGCATAAATATGAAAAAAGTATCACTCAAAAGGCTTTCACCATTCAACTTATATTTATTAAAAATTAAAACCATAGGAAGGAAAATTTACACTTGAAATTTGTATTTGTTAATTAACATAATTTAACCTATAATTTCAAAGAAACATTAATACCTTTGGTTTACAAATTGTTCACCAAATTTCTCTACATTGCAAACTGAAGTTTCAGTGAATAAGTGCACAAACACAGACCATACCAAGTGAAGTCACACAGTAAACTATTACGTTCACTTTCTTTCCATTTGACTAATAAAAAGTCTTTATTTCTACAAGAATTTGTTCCTTTTCTTTCTTTTTTTTTTGAGACAGAGTCTCACTCTGTTGCCTGGGCTAGAGTGCCGTGGCGTCAGCCTAACTCACAGCAACCTCAAACTCCTGGACTCAAGCGATCCTTCTGCCTCAGCCTCCCTAGTAGCTGGGACTACAGGCATGTGCCACCATGCCCGGCTAATTTTTTCTATATATTTTAGTTGGCCAATTAATTTCTTTCTATTTTTTGAGTAGAGACGGGGTGTTGCTCTTGCTCAGGCTGGTCTTGAACTCCTGACTTCGAATGATCCACCCACCTCGGCCTCCTAGAGTACTAGGATTACAGGTGTGACCCTTTCTTTCTTGTATTACCAATTTTTCTCATTTTTTGGATTATTTCCCCAGGGCTTTTAAACTTCCATATTTTTCAAGTATCGTTTGTATCTAGTACTAGCTAAAGTGCTGATCCTGATCCCACAGCCCCTTTTCCTTTCAATGCCACTTCTCAGATGTGTTTCATTTATGCCCATTCTTCTGGTTCATCAGCTTTCAAAATGATTCTCTACTCAAAGAATTTTTTCAGGAGTCCAGTGGGGCAGTACACATCTATACCAACTACAGATACACACTGTTAAGCATTATTGAATATAGTATGTTAAACCAAATAACCATAGTAAATTTTACATTTTAGTACCTTGTTGTCTGATTTTTAAATTTGTATGAAAGGCATTTCCATGGAACTTAAACAACTGCCACTCATTACTATAGGAAACAAGCATTTTACAGATACAGTTTGGCAAACTTATTGAGAAATTTTGTATCACTCTAATCAAAGAGCACTGACAGGAAAAAAGTAACAATAGTTTTCATGCTATTCTTAGAAACACTCATTATCGTCTCATGAGCCCTTTAAATTCTACCTGATATAAGTTCCTTTAGAGAAAAAACAAACTGGATTTTATTGACCTTTGTATTCATCACAGGACCTAGTCCATGGTGAATGCTTACTAAATAAATACTTTCTTAGTGAAGTCTTAGGAACTGTAGTATCAGAGAGACAAAATTATGGCCACTGAGACTTGTGAACTGGGTGGCATGATATACTTCTAGTTTAAATGAAGTAATTTTGTTACATGAACTCATGTCACTCCCATACGCTGTTGAGGGAATATAGTTATCTCCATCAGTATCTTTTTCAACTTGCCAATGGCAGTTACAATATGACTGTGACTAGGTATAGATTAGAGCCTGGGCAATAGTTATACAAATGAGTGAAAGGCCAAATTATTAAAAATAATAAGCTAAAGAAAAATTTCAACTGGGTATAGTTCATTTGTAAAGTATACTTAATTAACTTATTAAATAATACATTTAGTTAATTACTTCAATTATTAGCTAAATTATTTACCAATTCTTCTGCAATACGAGGCGGTATGGATAACAAAAAGGGTGTAGAATATACAGTTGGGAAATCTGATTCAGAGTTCAGGCTCGACCATAATAATATCTGTGTGATCCTGGGTATGTGTGTTTTACATTTACATTTTGTCTCTTAAGTTTTCCTACCTACAACATGTGGATAATGACACTTGTTCTATCATACAATCAAGGTAATAGATAAAAGTAGATTCTTATGAAAATACTGTAAGAAATATAAAATACTAGATGTATGTTAGGTAGTCATGTCATTAAATATCAAATTAAGAGCAGAGACATACCTATTGTTGGTCTGTTTTCTTGTAAATGCTTATCACTTGAATTATCTTGTCGAACACGTTTGGCAAATCCAGAGTTAGCCTCAGCAGTTAATGAAGTATTTGATGTAGAACTTGAGGGAAAGAAATTATTTAAGCATTTTTATAATCTAAGTTCTAATTCATATTCTATATGCAACAATAATTAGAGAAATAAAATACAAAAGTATTAGGTCGTGAAATCCCACAGAAGTAAGTGAAGGTACTAAATACATTTTTAGCCCACAGAGAAATCTAGCTGTGTGTGATTTTAATGATGTTTATTAAAATTGGATCTTATGATTGTAGGTGTAACAATTCTGTAGCAGACTATTACCAGGTTGCTATGCTGGAATATAAGTGAACACTGTTACTCAAAGTGTAAAAGATAAGTAGCACATAATCACAAGAGGTGAAAAACTAAGCTCATGTTACAAATTTGGAGGAAGAACCTCAATCTGAAAAGTATAAACAAGTGACATTGTCTGAAAACCTAATTTTTAAATCAAAGCATGGTAACAGACTGAAAATCTTTCTTTAATTATTACAGTTATAGAAAATGAAATAAAAAAATGACCTATTTTAATTTGTTCTAGCTTCAAAAATGTAATGACTCTTATATTGTTAATGGGTCAAATTTCTAACGCAATTTGAGTTGACAAACTACTAAACACCTATTAATATTATGGCCTCATGTTACAGGATTATACAAATAAATAAAGCACAAACAACCTGTCTTGAGAACGTGTACAATGGACATAAGGAAAACATAAGACAGAACCCATGAAATAATATAAAGTAAAAATATAGTGCCAAGGTTTTTATTCTATAAGGAGCTATAGATTCCTCAGTTTTGAAAAAGAAAAACAAATGGAAAATTTTATGGATGTGATGAGTTTGATCTGGGCCCTAAATAACAGTAATCCTTGCCAGCCCTAAAGAGGATAGAGTTTTAACAGGCAGGGCTGGGGGCTGGGGGCTGGGGGGAGGATGAACATCCTCTTTCCACACTGATTCAAACAAACTAATTCTAGGGAATTTCTGACTAATAAAGATACTATACAGTAATCTCCTCTTATCCACGGAAGGATACATTCCAAGACCCCCAGTGAGTACCTGAAATCGAGGATAGTACCCAACCCAGTATATGTTTTTCCCTATATATATATATATATATATATACACCCATGATAAGGTTTAATATATAAATTACGCACAGTAAGAGATTAATAAAAATAATAAAATAGAGCAATTAGAATATAATTAAAGTTATATAGATGTGGTCTAATAAAAGTTATGTAAATGTGGTCTCTCGCTCAAAATATCTTATTACACTATTATATAATCACTTATTTTTGAATTGTGGTTGACCGCCAGTAACTGAAATCACAGAAAGCAAACTGCAGATAAGCGGGGACTACTCAGTTGTAGTAATGAAAAAGATATAATTTAATAAGACACAATCATAAATTCTATGCACAAGTAACATATGAACTATAGTAGCCCCCCTTTCTAAATTGTGCTAAACAAATTAAGTTGCTATGATTCTGTTTTGAATATTAAACATCCTTTTTTGATAAAGCATGTATCAGCTGTCCAAGGCAGAAATAGTTTTTTGGTGATTTGGTAAGTTTTGTTTCTTCAAATATGAAGATCAATATTATTGGTTACTTTCAATAAATGTTGCTTTTTCTTACAATTTATCTTAAAGTGGTCTTTATTATTTTATGGTATGATTCTTTACTTTGATTAGCTCTAGGGCCTTACTTTTGACGCATAGCATGCTCTTACTTGAAATATTAGGCTTTTGAATAAATTTGATTAAAACTTGTATTTCTAGGAATAAAATCTAACCTCAAGAAAAGAAATTGCATATTTACGTATATTGTAAAATATACCCAAACATTTTTAGGATTTAGATAAAACAGTTCACTGATGAAACTTTAACATTATGTTCACAGTTAGATCATAAAGTAAAAGGATTTAAAATTGATGATTTCGAATTCAAATTAAAGACTATACTGAAAAGAAATCCAAAGACTCTGCCAAATATATTTCTATAACTACTTTTTATTTATTTTTTTTCAGAAGGAAAAGGTTAGCTTTATTTCACAGGACGAGGATAAATCACTAAGTAAGAAAGAGGCAGTGCCAAAAGTAAAATTCAAGTCACAGCAAAGTGATAGCACTTTGGAAAATCTACACATGTCTGTAATAGAAGTCTTCTAAAGAACTAGTTAAAATATATCATTCCTTAATTTGTGGATATAAGTGAGTCTAACAGTTGCATAGGTCAATCTGAAACATGTCACTAGACTGGTGACTGACTGTGCCAAGAGGGCCACAGCCAGTGAATAAGGTCAGCAGTTATTCTTTGAGAACTCTAGCACACTAAGGCAATAACCCATACCGGAATGTGACTCTAGCCTCCACGTATATTTCCATAACTATTAATAATAGTTAAGAATTAACCTTTTGCTCCCTTACATAGGTAGAATGTTTCTGCTCAAAAAATATAATACATCACATACTTTTTTTTTTTTACATAGAACATTTCTGACAGGTAATCATATTCTTTCAGTTGAAATAATTTCTAGTTGGAATCATTAGACATCTTTCAAAACAAATAAGAAACTAACCAACCGAATAAACACAAAACAACCTACAACTCTGATTAATATAATTTATAAGTAATAGCTAACATATGTATATATTGTATTTGGTAGGGTGATTCATTTAGTGAAACAGTCTGCTATAGTGATATTAAATAGTTAAAACTAGAAAACTAATATTCCCAATTAGAGTATTAAGAAAAAATTCAGTTTGGTAGGTTTTGGAATATCCAATGCTTTTGGACTCTTGATACTTTTTCAGGGAGAAAAACTGATGCAAAATCACTAAAATAAATATACATGGAGTCTTCCCTTCTTTATTTTTTAAACCATATTAGAATATATACACACTTAAACAGTATATAAAGCTGCTAAGTGGAAAATACCAGAGTTTATTATTCTCAAGCTCATGTAGCTTTAATTGGGGAAAAGGAAGATTTTTTAAAAAGTAATTATGTACATTTCTAGCATTAATCTCTTTTAACCTTAGCTAATGGCAGGATCTAATTATTGGCACCAGAGGGAATGTAATAGAGCAATTAATAGGCTATAGGACATCAAGTTAGTTTCTTTATATATCCTTTTATATTATTTCACAGTATTAGATATTCATGTAGAAGCCCTTTATTTCATCTAAAACCACTCCAAATATTACAACTTACATACCTGGACATTTCTTTAAAAAACATTTCATTTGATAATGACTATGTTATGTTTACATTTAAAATTTATTCTTAGCTATAAAATTTTGCCACATCTTGGTAAACACAACATGCTATCGGTGAAGGAACAGAAAAAACACCAACATTAATTAATGGAACAAATGACAAAATTGTCAGATTGTAAATTAGTAATAAGGTGGATGAAACAGATGATGGTGGTTAGCTAGGCTCACTCATGAAATAACTGACTCTTATATATAAACCAGACTAATTGCACAACTCAAATTTGTGCCTCGGCAAAATACAAATTTTTAAATGTCATGGATAGTCAGAGACATTCATGAAAAATGAATCCATGGATTTTCAATTTATATATGCCAAGGCTCTGCTGTACTTTGTTTTGGAGGAGCAAAGGCAGATCCTAAATTCACCTATGAAAAGACACTGTAGGTAGCACTAATAAGTAGGGTTATTTGTGAATTTATTTCCTCTAGCCCAGATGATAACAGGTCCATGGTGGAAAATAAATTTCAAAAGCGTTATCTTAAGGTTTTATACTTTTCTCCCCATAATCATGTGGCAAAGATAAAGAGGTAGAGGAAGTCAGATGCATTTAACATTTATTCAGTATATTAAGCCGGTGCATTTAATTTGCAGGAAATAAAGGATGGATCACAGATTTCACGTAATATAACTCAGCATATTTAAGACTTTATCTTTGGTTTTTAGTTGTTTTACTACTATGTATCTCGGTATGTTTCTCTGTATATTAATCCTGCTTGTGCTTTGCAGCACTTCTCAAATTTGTGATTCAACGTCTTCTGTTAATTTTGGAAAATTATTAGCCATCATCTCAAATACTATTTTTCCCCATTCTTTCTCTCATTTCCATTTGAGATGCAAAATACATACTTTCTGGACCTTCTAAACCTGTGTCACATGTCTCTTTCACTCTTTTCCATCTTTTTATCCTTCTGTGCTTCAGTTTGGATATTTTTCTATCACCTTATCTTTTAGTTCACTAATACTCTCTTCTGCTATGACTAATCTGCTAAAATGACTTATTGAGTTCTTAATTTCAGTAAATTCTATATTTTCAGTTCTAGAATACCCATTTGATTCATTTTAATAGAATCTGGTTCTTTGAAAAATTTTTTCTTATCTATTTTATTGAAATTAAATCACTTAAATTTTTAAAATTCCTATCTAATAATCCCAATATCTACATCACTTCTGGATAACTGTTCCTTTAATTTGCTTCTTTTACTCTGTTTAATATTGTAGAGCCCCTTGGCGGTTACTTTTAGCTTGGTTTCTTAGCCTTTTATTCCACAAAGTTTAGAACTTGCTCAATACTTTGAGGATGATTTTGTTTCTCTAGCTCAGTGAGACTACTGATAGTTCTAAGCTTGTATTTTCTGTTTGGCCTCTATGCCTTATGGCATGAATTGGCAAATGCTAAATGAAAAAAGAGGCAGGGTATTTCCCTTTTCTCTGGAATCTTAGACCCTCAAGTCCTTGCTGCCTTGGTTGTTCTCTAGTGCCTTCAAGCAGCTGTTGTATTTTATCCAGATTCTACAGTTGTTCTTGATGGGTGGCCTAATCACAAGCTACACTGTCATAGTCAGAAACAGAAGTCTCTTCAGTCACATTTTAGTCATATATAAAAATCCATTAAAACAATGTGATTCTGAGATGGAAGAAATTCAATAATGTCTAAAAGAAAAAATAACCAAATGAGTAAATATTGTCACCTGAGGTTAAAATTAAGAGACACCCTTTAAAGCTAGGAGACTTTTCAATTTATTTTTAACAATCTGAAATATGGAATACTTTACGTAAATATCAAGTGAAATACTTGAACTTTTTCAAGATCTCCCTTTGAAAACATAAATCCAGTACCTCATTCAGAGCAATTTACCATAAGTATGCTTACATATGAACTGACAGTCTACTTACAAGAAATAAAAAAGAGCTGTAGGAAACAAAGTATAAAGATGACCCTATATAAACATAGAGACTGAACAAGTTTCTGTTTAATTGTACCTTGTTAATTTTCGTTTCCTTTTGGCAGCAGCAGTCATCGCCATGTAGGACGGCACTATGCTTGGTACAGGCATAGAATGCTGAGTTGATAACGAGGACGGGTCAAGCCTGTATATTAAATAGTGAAAAATACAAAAGAATAAATTTGATTTGTACTATGGAGAAAAAAAGGGAACATTTCCATAATTAGAAAATCATTTGGTATTAATGCATAAAGAAAAACATTCTTCTATACTAATAAAACTTCCTCTGTTTGTCCTAGAGTTTCCTTTTCTCTTTTTAACACCATAGATAGAGTTGTTATGAAGAGATTTCTGCATTCCCAATGGTATAGAAAAGTAAACGAATTTTTCTTCCCAATATTTAGATTGGGTGTGATTATGTACATGAAATGAGAAGGATAGGTTTGCTTCAGAGTAAGTTGAGGTTTGCTAAACATCAACAGAAACTGTGGAATCTCCTTCAGTGAAGATATTAATGAATAATAACAAATATGACAATCCTTCAATGATGGCTTGTACTATCTAACTTTGGAGTAAGAAGAATAAACTAAATATATCTTAAGGTCTCTCCTAGCCTAATGAGGGTCAAGTGACTTAAGATATCAAATTTAAGACTTTAAAACATTGTGTTAGTCAGAGAGAAAGATAATTAGGATTTAATGAAAGTAAAACATTGTTTTGTAATCAAAATAGCACACATACTTGGTCTATGAAATAGACTTCAAATATAGCTAAAAAAGAAAAAGAAAGCTAATAGTTTAAAGGCTATATTTAAAGAAAAAAAGAATTGGCAAATACTCTTTTTATTTTGTACCGTTGTAAAATATTTCTGTTGTCATTTGGTAGTGATTCTTGTTCAGAAAATTTACTCTTCAAGCTCCTGGTGTCTTCACATATAGTAAATGTTGAGTCTGAATCCTCCTGTTCACATTCTGTTCCCTTGTTAAGATGGGTATCTACGTCACACAACATCTTCAGAGAATTATTACTGTTTATATTTGAGCTAACAGCCTGAAAACTTGTAGTATGTGATGACGGTTTCATTAAGGTCACTGTAGACGGATTTCGAAAAGCTTTCCTATACTCTTCTGGAGTATACACAATAGGTTGAAGCTCTTTGCTGAAAGAATCATTGAGCTGCATACTTTCAGACAGTGTGGACTTTTGAGTACGTTGTGCTTTGAAGGGAGAAGGCATTAATTTTCTCCGAGTTCTTTTTTGTGGAGGAATTTTAAGCAGATTAGATTCACTTGAAGATGTGCCTGTTCAACAAAATTAAAAAGATGCTCAATAATCCTAAATATGAGGTACTTTTATATAAATTGATAAAAATATGAAAGAAAATAAATTGGAAAGGAAAAAACATGGTTTATTGCTAAACATGTTAAATAAATTTAATAAACTCATTATGAAGAGATTCCATAACAGAAAACAAAAATAAATTGCTAATATCAATATTAATTTACAGATACAGCTATCTTGAGATATTGGGTAACCAGAAAACAAATTCCCAACCAATTCCAACAAAATTCACAAGCAATTTCCAGCTTTCACATTTGATTTGAGTTTACGATAACAAAAAGGTACTCGATATTTGTAGGCACAGAGATTCACACTTGCTCAACTGTAAAACATCACAAATTTATTACTAAATGAGTGGAAACCTAGTCTAAATTAATAAGAATGTCAATAATCAGTATAATTCCAGGTGATTGAAAGAATTGTATATTATGATGTCGAGTTTGTACAGTTGGCCCTTGGTAGCTGTGGGTTTTGCATCCGTGGATTCAACCAACTACAAATTGAAAATATCCAGATAAAAACAATAAAAAATAATAAAACAATAAAAATACAAACAAAAATATATAGTATAACAATTATTTACATAGCATTTACATTGTATTAGATATTATGAGTAATCTAGAGATGATTTAAAGTATACGGCAGGATATGCATAGGGTATATGAAAACATTTTGCCATTTTATATAAGGGATTTGAGCATCTGTGGATTTTGGTATGTGTGGGGGTTCCTAGAGCCAATGCCCCTATTCCCAGGGTACTGAGAGACAACTATAACTAATTAAACATTCTAATTGTTTGTCTCCTATATCAAACATAACTCATAGGTTTGTAAAAAATAGATTTAACAGCAAAGATAAATGAACATAATTCAAAGAGTTCAGAGAATTTTGACCATTACCAATCTGCAAAAGCAAATCTCCCATACGTCAAGAAGTCACCAAGTTTGATGATCTTTCCTCAGTGTTATCCTACAACTTACGTAGCTTTTCAAAATTATACTTCTACTTCTCCAGCATCTGTGTTATTCTCTGCTTCCTCTATGAAGGAAACATATACATTTTCCTAAGGAGCCATACTTGACCCTACAGTTGTCTTATTCTACACACACTCTCATATTTCTAATTATCCTTTTGCCATTACCTTCTCAGTCACCTGGGTCTCAAATAAATAGATTTTCTGCCTTTTCCATTTCCCTTGAATTTCCAAACCTCTACCAATCTCACTTTTATTACACTTACAGTTAAAACATAATTCTGATCATGTTATCTTTCTTTCTTTCTTTTTTGGATTATGTTGTTATCCTTCTAATTAAATACTTGTAGTAATCTTTAAACAGAAACATAAGATCCAGACATTTTTAGTAGGGGAACTTTTGGTCCTTGGATGAAAATTAAGAGGCAATTCTTTTTTTTAGAACTTGAGTATGAATTATTAAATATCACAATACTAAATTTAGTATTTAATGCTTATTATTTAAACACACAAACACCTATTAAGTACCTTTTATTAATGCTCAAAATAATGAATTGACTACATATGTAAAAATAAACCTGATCAACTCCAGTGTGCTTATCTTACATTTTTAACTTTTTTCTACTCTGCCTACTTTATTCTGGTAAACTTCCTGGTGCCTGACATGAAGTGTCTTTGCTTGGAGTTACAGTCCATGGAAGAAAGTATAACGTGTATGTCAGCCCATATTTTTAAATCATAAAGTAAAATTTCCAGTTGATATTTATTTTACTACATTATACTAACTTAAATAACACTGAAAGCAGAAGAAAATAAGTACTATGTATTTCAATAAAGCAATTCAATCAAGTTAGAAAATATACTTAAAGCAATCACCAATAGTATATGCATTATTCTTATTATGTTAGTTGACAAAAGACTCTGCTATGGCTAGGTTGACAATTACCCTCTAGGAAATACAATTTAAAAACAGGAAGAAAAATATGATCCCTGTTCTACTAAGGAATTTTACTTTTCTGAGAACTAGATAAATGGGATCCAGATCTTAAAATAATTTTCCACTCCCTTTAACATGACATTTGTCAAATTTTCCATTACTAGATATTTTTATACTAATGCTGCAGTGTAAAGACAGTTACTTTTCTCCACTGTGCTGCTACCACCAATTTGGTGGCTATTAATAGCTGGAAGATTAACTTCTTTTCCCATGAGAGGCAGCAGGGGTATAGAGGATAGAAAACTACATCGAGGATAGAGAACTGAATTGGGAGTCAGGAGACTTGGATTCTATTTCTGGCTCCACCAATGACTTGCTGAGTGACCTTGGGCAACTCACTTAAATAGTGTGGGCAATCATACCCCCTAGGAAAAAAAGATATTACCCTTTTATGTGTAGGAAATTTTCTAAGATTAAATGATAAAAACACTTAGGGCGCAAAGAAAGGCTCTAGAAATACAAATATGCTTCAGTTGTTAGCATTACAACTTTCACCTGAAAAGTTATAATTACTTTCTAATCATTAATAACTAAAATTCACTTATCTCTAAAACAATACATTTCAAACAATGTCTCATTTTCAGTTTATCAGATATCCAGCTTATCAAGACTGATGATAAAGTGTAATATGAACCAAAATTATCACTAAAACAGGCATATATAAGCTTTATTTGCAAACACAGATTTCATAATGACATTCTAAAATTAAGAACACAATGGAATGTGAAATCTCAAGTGGTAAGGATTATATAGAGTCATTACTTTTTTTGCACATATCTAGAGGGGATAATCTCTGGGATTGGCAACTGGGCATCACATTTGGTATGATCAGACTAACAATTTGTCAGTGAAAGGAACAGTAATGTAACAACGATATATCTTTAGCCATAATTCTGCTTTCCTGGCAGGCTATGATAAGCTGAAAGAGAAACACGGAAATACAGTAGTTAATATGTACTAACATACAATTGTCTCACTGGGACTAGAAGAAGAGATGCAAGACACATGTACATGTAGCATGTACAAAATACAAATCTAAAGAGTTTTTTCTTTTTATTCTCTCAATTATTAAATTCAGATAAAATAAGAAGAGGGCAGAAGGCAGATGGTCACTTTAGGACTGCCTAGGCTGACTAGTTGCTAGGAAACATTCAGGAGATACCTAGAGCAAAAACAAAATTTTACAGTTTAAATAAAAATTCAACAGTCAATCCTTTGTAACTAGAAGTATAAAAGGATAATGACTCCACTTATTAATGAAAACTAAAAGAACACAATAAACTGACATTTCACTTTGAATGATTTTTAGAATACATAAATATAATTATATAACAAATAATTATTCTCCTTTAGCTAAGTTAAATAATAGAGTACCTTAAGTGGGACCGGCAACTGGAAAGTGTTGGAGTGGGTATCGTAGAGTTTAACAGGCTATAAGAACTATTAGATATGCTAGGTTTATGCTTATAAAAGAGATCTGCTGTACTTTTCCATTAGAGGAAAAGGGTATACAGTAAGTTTCCAGAAGAGCAGGAGTGGGACAGCTGTATAATTTCCCCTGATTCAGCTTGGGAAAATACTATCTAACAAGATTCCATAATTCTTGTGCCTACACAATAGAAGTGATATAGAAGGAACTTGAAGGCAGACTATAATTCCTTTAGAAAGGTTCCATAAAATGAGGAAAGGAATCATCTAGTTGTAGGCTGTCAGAACAAGGGACCCTAATAGACGATGATAGCGAAATACCCTAGCAATGCGGATACTACACAGGGGGAGCAGAAAATTAAAAATGCATTGTTGTAAGGCATGCTGTTGCAAACTGCAATAGGGAAGGTTGGCTGCCACTTGGGAGGTAGCAGGGCTTCTCTCCAGGGTCTATATAAGGAAGGAGCCCAGTGCATCACATACTTGTGTATAGGAGGTAATGGTAGCAATGTATCTTATGGTTTCTGAATAATTTTGTTATTTCTGTATCGTTTCTTAGGACTTTAGCTCCCCAACATGTTGTAAGTGTACTGCATTTCAATTACTCTGAATGGTTATGACCCATGGGATATAAGCAAATAGAACTTGTTGCATGTCAAGACATTTAAATGAAAAAGATCATGCACTCTTTTGAATCCAGGATCAATGTTAGTTTTATTTATGAAAGTAAAAAAAAGTTGCAGTAGCTATGGTACCAGAGTAACAATCTAAGAGGACTATGCCTGCATAAAAATAATTCACTGTTCATCTAATATTTGTTAAGCTCCTGCCATGCTAGTTAAAGCAGTAAATAAGACAGTTAAGAATTTACATTTTTGAGGGAAAAAGGCAGATGACTGTAAACAAAATAAATTAAGATGATGATACATGAGTTGTAAAGACAATAAAACAGAGAAATGGAATAGAGAGTGATGGGAGATAGGAGGGGTGTTTTAACTATAATGGCCAGGAAGGTCTTTCTGAGGACAGTACATGTGATCTAAGACTTCAAAGGCTATGAACGAGCCAGATCTATGAAGATCTGGGGAAAGAGGCAGAGAAAACAACATGTACAAAAACCCCACGCATTTGTTGAGCTGAAGGATAAGAGAGGAGGCTAGTTTAATTGAAGCATAGTAAGTTAGAGGAAGAATAAAAATGAGAAGAGGCTAGAGAGATCAAAACAGGCCAACTTACATTAGGATTTATGGACAAGAGTTTAGATTTATTCCAAGTACAAAGGGATATCTGTGGAGGATAAATAAGTATGGATATGATGTGATCTGGCTGGCTGACTGTTTAAGAAAAGGATTGCTTTGTTTGCTGTGTGGAGAATGGAATATGAATGGACAAGAGGGGAAATAGGGAAATCAGTAGCAAAGTTATTGCTATAGCTCAGGCAAGAAATGAGAGCTTGGATGAGAGTGGTAGCAGCAGCAGTGGAAAGATGTAAGAGGGGTATTATACTTGAATGATCAAATAAAATTATATAAAGTAATCCATAACATACATAATAACATCTGTATGTGTGCTTAGCTGCCTTATAATAAGAAACAAAGATATGGAGTTCAGTGGAGCAGTATATACTCTACACAAGTCAAGAGAAATTGACAATTCTCCATAAAACCATGAACCATTTACACGTGTCATTCCCTCAAATTTGGCACTCTCTTATTTAGACATCCCCTTTCCTCTGGCCCCCTTCATTAGGCTTGAGGTCCTGTACTCTATTCAAGAGCTCTGATCCAAGTAACTGCAGGAGTCTTGGAATCTGCTTCTTTCCCTCTCTAGTTTAGATGCTCATAGAGACTTGAGGCAGAAGCTTTTTGGGGTTTGAGGATATGATTTCTCATTCGGAGATGATGAATGTTATTATCATACTGAAGTAGGAAAAAGGAAAAAGGGCAGTAAGGATAACTAGGAAATGGTCCTAGAACAAGAGTGGCAGATAGAGAAGGTATTGAAAATGAACTTTGGCTCCTAGGAAGTTGTACAAAGAGCAATGAGAAGGTAAGGTTTAAGATAGTGGAATGATGTGGAAAGGGTATCTCTTTTTAGGCTAGACACCCTACTTTCTCTGCAAATTCATTCCAAACAACTAAAACATATTTATATTCAGTTCTAGGCATAGCTATACTGTGATTTCAGATATAAGGTCTAACCGCTTCTCCCCAATGTGTAATATTTGCAGTAAATTCTTTAAAAAGGAGTCTATGTATTTTAATACATGTTTAGTGAAGCTTGAAGACACAAAATGTAATCTTGTACAGAATGAGTTTTGTCCAAAGAATGTACTTGCTACTAGAATCTTTTCATTTTGGTAGGGGAGAAAGTTGGAAAGGCACTGAATACTTGAGGAATTTCTCACTAGAAGAACAAGCACTTAGTTGGCTTCTTTGTGCATGTCTCACTTTAGAAACATCCATAGTACAAGAAGACGTATGAAGGTTAATTCTGCAAAAGACATTCAAGTTTAACCAAGATGATAACCTGAGCAGAGCACCTAACTCCTATTCAGATTCCCTTTAAAATGATCTTATGATAAAAATAGGAGAAAACTTGCCCTAGTGTTGGTAATGGGAGAAGAGTATCATCTGCATATCAGAACATTAGAGGACTTTCTGAAGGATACTGCATAGCTAGGACAGGAATAAAGGCAGGCATGGAGGAGAATAACTTGTAATATTCCCTATCCTTCATCTATCAGTGCTGTCTGAGGGAGTTAAATAAAAGACAATGATAAATGTCACTGAAATCTTTTAAATTAGGACCAGGGATTATGGCGTGGGTGGCAAGGGGGGAGAATGGGTGAGATAAGACTATGCAATATAGTAAAATGGCAACATCTGAACACCAGTAGTAGCACTAAGAGGCCTTAAAATTCAGTGCTGCCTTAGCTATTTCAGTGCAGGAAGAAACATTAAACAGAAAGCACCCAACTCAGCGGGGCCTGCCCCCATCACTAGTGGCCATACCACACATGGATGAGACGCTCTTGGGCAGAGAGACAAAATCTCTAGCTGAGACTACCTGTGGCTCTGATTCCTTTCCTATACTCTTTCGGTGGTTGGGTATGTAGATAGGAATATATTTTTATCCCCTAATTTTCCAGGGAAAAGCACACTTGTAATAAGCAAACAGAAAATTCATTGGACCTATAAAAGGAAAATACAAAGGAATGGCAGAGCTGGCATACAAACTCAGGCCTTCTGACAATCCAGATACCAAACCCTTTACCACCACACAATTCCGAGCCCCTACCACAGAGATAATTAAATCAATTAGGTAGTGGCCGAATAAAACATGGAACATTCACAGTTACCCTGATATTTAAAACAATGTTTTACACATTAATTGACAATACAGAAAAATGTTCATTAAATGAAATATTAATAGTATACAAAGTTTATAGATAGCATGATCCCAATTTTGACAAAACAAAACAAAAAACAACTAAAAATAAATCAAAGCATACATACACAAACCCCACAAGCAAAAAAGGGGGGATAAGTCACAGAAAACAGAAGGAAATATGCAAAATTCTTCAAAATATTGGTATAGGTTATAGCTGACTGTGAAAATTCTGAGTGATTTTATTTTCTTCTTTATAGAGTTGATTACATAATAAATATATCCTCTTCTATAAAATCACAAATGACAAAAATTTTTAAAAAAGAAAAAGAAACAATGTCTGGGGTGGGGGGTAGAAAGCCAATAAAAAACCAGTCCTTTCAAGCCTCAAAATATCTCAAAAACTGAAGGCATGAGGTTATCTATGAAAACAGAGAGTGGAGGTAAAAAGAGAATTGACTGAAAGTCTGTATAAGGAAGTTGGATCCCCAGATTCTCCTTACCCCATCACCATCACCTGCACTGCCAAGTGAATGCTCCTTTGTTACTGTTAAAAGACATGAGTTTTTACTTTCTGGACAGGTTGCAGACTGGTGCCAAGATGCACAGCTGACACCAGGGGGATTATGTAATTCCTTGATAATTAGTGAATATATGTAGATTTTCCTCCCACATCTCTAAAATATTGGTAGCAAAGTTTATATACCCCCTAAATGGGAAATCAAAAAGTTCTTTTTATATGAACCATGAAAATAAAAAAGATCTAGGTACTGACATTTGCAGGTTCTTCGAAATTGACTAGCTTTCTGGAGATCCCTATAAAGCAAAGCTTTCTTTAAACACCTAGTCTTTGTAATGCTTACACATTAAAAGTTTAGGAAACATTAAAAAAAATCATATTTATATCATGCTTTAAGGCATGTTAGATAAAACTAAAAATGTGCATTTCAGGATAAAGTGGTTAGTGATCCACTCATCTGTTCCTTCATTATGGCTACAGATTCCTGCTTTAAAAAGTTTGTTTACTGTAAGTCCATAGACAGACTTAAAAAGGAAGTCAGACAAAAACAGTTTGTTGAGACTGCCAAGGTTTAGAAGGCTCTCAAAAGACTTAAGCATTAAAATCACTTTTAAAATTAACTGTGGATGCAAGCAATGAAGTAGTGGATTAGATGGAGAAGGAATACAAGTATTTTCATCATTAATAGTCCAGATTCTAAAACAATGTTACATGGATTACAAAATATGTACATTAATATTTGTGTATTGTATAAAATAGGCTATTAATATAAACCACAGCTTAAAATCAACAAAAACAGTGAAAATCATAACAAAAATAGAATTAATTTGCATGAACCACTAAACTACATTGCTAAGTGGTTATAAAAATTATGAATAAATATTTGGTGATTGGTTAAGTGGCTAATGAATAAGTAAACAAAGTTTGAATATTCATCTGCCATTTGCCATCTCTCTCCCAAACTTCAGAGATTTTAAGAAATATAATTGACTATTGGCAGTGTAATACAAGCAACAAACTGGGCATGTTGACTTTGATAATGAAATAAAGGAGAATCTGATGTGGAAGTATATGAAAAAGACCTTCAATAAATTGAATGCCTATACCTCAAGAGAAACATCTAAAAATGTATTTATTGGTGGTATTACTCTTTAAGCTACTTAAGTCTACCTGTAAGCACAATCTATTAAAAATACAATATTTGTATCTTTTACTTCTGCATGAAGTGTATCCCACAGATTTGGCTGAGGACTCTGAAATGTTTCCAGTAAAATGCAAAAAAAAAAAAAATCTTTTTTTTGTTGTTTCATGTCTATCTTCCTAAAAATAGCTTTAAGAAATGTGAGTGTATACTTACTGTTAAAAAATGTTTTTAATAATCTTTTATTTATTATAAATTTTTCCCTAAATAGGCTCTAGAATTAAATGCTACACATAATAATGTATGTGTAAATATAATGTGACATTACATAGATGTATTTTATATAATACATACATGTCACTTCTTACCTGATGCTACTACCAAGACCAGGGAAGAAGAAATAAGGTTATGGTGCAAATGAGCTAAATCTTCACCTCTAATAATTAGAAGTTATAACATCTAAATACCGATGAATCAAAAAGCAGCAGTACAGCATAGAGCACACTGTTCAGACATATCAGGTAGATTAGCAGAATACAATTCATTCATGTAACAACACCAACAAAAAAATAAAAGAAAAAAAACAATTGTATTCCCTAAATTTTTTGAAATAAAAAAAGAGAAATGTTAAGTAAATATTAGAAGTTTGTTATAAGTCATCCAGCATATATTCCAATATAAAATAGAAAAAACAGATTTGTTTTATATCTATTTTCCTATGGATAGTTTTAAGAAATGTCACTATATCTTTAATTTTAAATGATTCTTATTACAACGAATGTCTTATTCAATAAATGGTGCTGGGAAAATTGGATATTCAAGATACATTAAAGACCTAAATGTAAGATCTGAAACCATGAAAATTCTGGAAGAAACTTTAGGAAAAATTTAGACTAGGACTCCAAAGGCAAATACAGTAACAACAAAAATAAATGGGACTTAATTAAATTAAAAAGTTTCTGTGCAGCAAGGGAAATGACAGAATAAATAGACAATCTACAGAATGGGAGAAAATATTCTGAAACTATACATCTGATAAAGGGCTCATATCCAGAATCTACAAAGATCCCCCAATCTTTCCATTTTTCAATAAACTC
>CAUYRT010051664.1:0-61015 GCA_963574885.1 Lepilemur ruficaudatus | reverse complement strand
GTGGAAGGCAGTATAACTTAATGTTGCAGTTTTCAACCTGTCTGGTCTCAGGTCTGCATTATACACTCTAAAAATTATTGAGCAAGACCGGGCGTGGTGGCTCACACCTGTAATCCTAGCACTCTGGGATGCCAAGGCGGGAGGATTGCTTGAGCTCAGGAGTTTGAGACCAGCCTGAGCAAGAGTGAGACCCCGTCTTTACTATAAATAGAAAGAAATTAGCCGAACAACTAAAAAAAAAAAATAGAAAAAATTAGCCGGGCATGGTGGCGTGTGCCTATAGCCCCAGCTACCCGGGAGGCTGAGGCAGGAGGATCGCTTGAGCTCAGGAGCTAGGCTGATGCCATGGCACTCTAGCCAGGGCAACAGAGTGAGACTCTGTCTCAAAAAAAAAAAAAAAAAATTATTGAGGAACATGGTCCCAGGTAAACTCTCAATAACTGATAGCTGTTATTAATACGGGTTGTGTAACTGATAGATAAGTCCTAGCCCACTAGCAGAGTTTGTGGGGTGGGAGGAGATTTTCTGTACCTGGAGAGTGTTATATAATCAGTCCTAATGGGCTCCTACCCAGCCTGTTATTCTATTTCCACAATTTCTCCCCATTTCTGAGTATATTAGTAAAAGTACTAGTTTCTAAAATGAATGTAACTTATAGAAAAAGAAGATAAAGTAATAGTTATTTAATACTAGTATAACTTCTGAGCATTTTGTTACATTAAAGAGAAACATATGCACATTTTATTCACATTATTACATTTTCATTAAAAAATAAAATTTGTTTTTACAGAATCATATTCTACAAAAATGGTATTTGTCCAAAGGGAAGATGCAGCTAAGGGCTATCACAACACATACTACAAAAGTTAGCATCTCTGATATCCAAAATAAATTTTCAAGTATAAACTAATTACTCATTTAATTCAGGACCTTTTGAAACACTAACATTGCAATGACATAGGAGAGTTGAGAATTTTCTGAGAGCTGATTTGATTAGATAATTTGTGAGTAGCAGTTTTTTGTGGGGTAGGGTACATCTTGGAAGAAAGTGCCCTGAAAATATAATGGGAAAGGATGTATAGGTATAAATTTCATCTTGGCTCCATGTATAATTAAGTGTAAAGAGCTATTGTTTGAAACTGAAATTCCCATAAACTTCTTTTTCTTATTCTGCTTTTAATAAAGTGTCCACTTAATTAATTTAGTTACCAAAGAGCTAAGTCTTGGACATATGAAGATTGAAATGTCCACAGAAATCTGCAGCTGAATTGGAGAGAAGAGTCACAAAAATATTTAAATTTTTCATTTTTAAGAAAGTAAAACAATGACAAAGCAAAAGACACCTGAAATTTGTTCTCTAAAGAATGTCTATGAGGTGTTAGCCAAATTTCCCACTTCTCCAGAATTTCTCTGTGGTGACTGAGGGCTCGCACCAGAGCCCTGCTGCTCTGCTGACTCAGAACCATCTCCAGGTGAGCATGGAGGGGCCGCCTCAGTTCAGAGGGCTTCAAGATTCATTGGGTCTTACTGGATCCTGTTGTTTTAAACATTCATATTTCCAAGTCATATACATGGACTTTGAGGACATTATGCTAAGTGTAATAAGCCTGTCCCAGACAGATAAATCCTGCACAATTCCATTTAGATGAGGTATCTACAATAGCCAAATTCACAGAATCAAAGAGAGGGCTCATGGCTGCCAGGGGCCAGGGGCCAGGGGCAGGAGGCAGTGGGGAAAGTATAGGGAGCTACAAATCATTGGGCTTAACATTTCGATTAAGCAAAATGAATACCTTCTAGAGATCTGCTGTATAATATTGTACCAATAGTTAACAATACTGTATTATACTCTTAAAAATTCGTTAATAGGGAAGATCTCAATTTAAGTGCCGTTACCACAATAAAACAACAATTTTAAAAAATTTAAACTACTCCTTTCTCTGAACATTCTGGATAAATGTACTATCTCTTGAAAATAAAAGGCAACCAGCCTAGTCAGACCTGAGGAACACAGTCACAGGGCTTTCTCCTAGATTTGTGATCAGGCACAGGTGACTTGGGAAGACCCTGACTAGTTTCTCTGCTGTGTGTTCCTCAAGATCAGTGTTTTGAGGAGCAGTCTAAGTCAGAACTCTGGCTAGTCGTGAGTTATGGAAGTAGGATCTGCCTGTGAGATTTGAGAGGACGTCTTGTGAACCTTAAAAGCAAATGGCAATGTTTGCTTCTAACCTATTTGTTTTTAGAGAAATCTGCAATAGCAGGAAAAACAAGATAATAGGCCAACAATGAAGAAGAGTCAGTACCGAGCCACTTCGGGCAAAGAGCCTAAAGTGACTTCTGCCAGCTGTTCCAGATGTTTCCTCTTGCTTTGCCTCATCTCTTTAGTTTTATCTGTATCGCACTCTTGCCAATTTCTTCTACCTCATTGCACCCTCCCATAACCAATACTCCCTGTAATGTCTTTAAATAAGCCACGGCCTAAGAGTTGAGAAAGGACGTGTTGACAGAAGTGATCGCTGCACTCCAAGCAATGTCTACTTATCCACAAGTGTAAAAACACATCCTTATCTGTCTCAACTCACTGAATGATATTTCCATGCCATCTCCAGAAGGTGTTTGTGTGCCTATGCCAACAGTCTTTCTGGAGCCATGGAATGAAAAAAGAATTTTCCCAAGAGGACAGAAGATTATTTATGTTGGAGCCAACCAGATATTTTGCAGGCTTGGGGACTGTCGTGTTAGCCAGTGAGAAGCGGAAGTTAGCTTCTTCTGACACGCAGAGAAGAAGAGTGCAGTGTCCTCACTGTCCTGATGTCATCTCCGATTGTTGTTTGTATTGTACTTCTAAATAATAGAATTTTGGCATAAAGATTTATCTCAGGATTCAGCACGGCAGTGTCTGAGATCAAGGGCACTCACAATGATGATGGATTTATACTGGTTGTGATCCTCTGACTAATTTGCTTTGAATGAAATGAACACTTGGAAAAACCAAAACATTATTCCCAAGATTTTACTTCCTAACTAAAAATACAACAGGAAACATAGTGCAAAAAAAACCAATTTATTTTTCACTGCAAAAAGAAAAGATGGACTTTTTCACTTGTTATTTAAGTACTTTAAAAAACAGATAATAGATAAACCCAGTGGTGCTTTCCTCCTTATACGAAGATTGCAAGACCTTGCAGTACCTTTTTCTTTTCCTAATGGGAATGATTTTAAACACTTTCCATTTTGCTAGAAATAGCGAAATGTTTTTATGCCTCCTGCCTCCATGCTACATGGATATGTATGATAGTGTTTTCACTCTCAATGTCGGCGAAGGCGAGGGAGTTCAGGTAATTGTGGAAGTCTGTCTTTGTCTGCTAGAGCTGCCATGAGGGAGTATCACAGACTGCGCAGCTTAAACAACAGAAGTTTATTTTCTCACAGTTCTGAACCCTGATAGTCCAAGATCAAGGTGCTGGAAGCGTTGGTTTCTGGTGAGGGCTCTCTTCTTGGCTTACAGAAGGCCGCCTTCTCACTGTGTCCTCACATGGCCTTTCCTCTGGGCATGTACGCTGATATCTCTTCCTTATTTTATAAGGACATCAGCCTTGTTGGATTAGGGCCCTACCCTTATGACATCCTTTAACCTTAATTATCTCCTTAAAGACCTCCAAATACAGTACATGAATTTGGGGGTGACAAAATCCAGTCCATAATAAGGTCTCTGATGACAACTCATTATTATGTAAAAGATGTCTGTAGACAACTAACATTGGTGGAAAGAGAGGGGAAGAAAAGTGATAGTTACATGTGATTGAGACCAGGTAGTTCTCTGGAATTTTAGGTGTGGAAAACAGAGGAATTAAAGAACCGCTATTTCCTTTCTGCCAAGACAATGGGCAGAGAACACTGGTGACCTTATGCAGTGAAGTCAGGGGCTCGGGGGCCAGGCAGTAGGGCAAAGTCCTTGCATGCAAATCAAGGCTGAAGCAAAAGCAGTTATGCCCATCATTTGGGGTATGAGAATTTGGGTTGAACCCAATAATCTTTTCTTTAATATTTGGGGAGTTTGGTGCATATGGCAATCAATAAATCTGTTTTAAGGCATCAGGACATTAATTTGATCATATTTTTAATTATTTATTTATTTTTTTGAGATAAGGCCTCACTCTGTTGCCCAGGCTAAGTGCAGTGGCATCATCATAGCCCACTGTAACTGTTGAGGAATATGATTGAGGAATTAATGAGATGTGGCTCATAAGATCATTATTTTATTGCATCGCCCAATATTGCTATATTAAAGACAGAAATAGAAGTTTGCAGGGTTTTGCCCTGAAGGAATATGTGAACTCATTAGCTAGCCTATCAAGGGCTGCCTTGCCTTGGGAGGGCTCTCAAAGCTCCGGTAGGGATGCATTCCAGGAAGGCTTCCTGTTTATCTCAGGTCTATGAGCTTCCCTGTTCTTGAAAGACAAGACAGGTAAATATCTGGCTCACAGGATGGGAGCTGGAGACAATGAAGGCCCTAAGCAAGAGACGTGCCCCTGTGGTTATGAACAATTTGTTTTGTAGAGGTGGGCTTCCTGCTTTCTCCTGACTGTCTGCCTTAAGTCCACAATAACTAGCTCAAAAAAATATAGAACCACTATACCTCTTTGTTATTCTTCTGTTAATTGATAACTATCTCTTAGAACTTAGAATTTAGTCCTTGAAAGACTTTGTAACTGTTTATTCACCTAGATAGATTAGAAATTGTTAGAAGCCCTTTGAAAGGACTTTTGACCCTAACCCACTACCTGTTACCCGTAGCAACCAAAATTATCTGATATGTAAATCTGTTACCCTGGCAACTGGTAATTGATATCTGTGATCATAAAAACCTATGTGAATCTAACCCCACGGCTGCACTACTGGCAGAGGGAAGTGTAGACTCCTGAGTACCCCTGTTTTACCTGATTTCTTTATATAAACCTATAAAACTTTCCCTTTGTCTCTGTGTATTCTTCTATTTCCATTATTCTCTCTATTTCCTATCAATTTCTTATGCTCTGTGGCACCTAAGGGACCTGGTTTTTCGTGGAGAGAAGTAGCTGATCTTCTTGCGGCCTGCCACTCCCCCACATTTTGGTGTAGTTGGCAGGACTGTGCCCCCACATGTAACCTCAAACTCCTAGGTTTTTTTTTTGTAGAGATGGGGTCTCGCTATTGCCCAGGCTGGTCTTGAACTCCTGGCCTCAGGTAATTCTCCCTCCTCAGCCTCCCAAAGTGCTGGGATTACAGACATGAGCCACTGTGCCCAGACTTGATCATATTTTTTAGATGTTATTTCCTTCTGGCTACCTGCATAAAATTTGAGTTATGTTAAAGGTTTCTTTTAATTAAAAGTATATTATTTCATGATTTTTGATCAATTTGATGGGGTGGAATAGAGGAGGTTTTATATTTATTATTGGAAAAAAATGTGATACAGGGTGATTTTTAAAAGCTTACTTAAAATGAAAGCAGTGGAAGGAACATAGATACTGGAATCATATGTCAGCCAGTCACTCGTTGAGTTACCTGAATGACTTGTTTAATCATCTTTGCTGAGAAATTAACATTTATACTTCTTGCAGTAGTTGCAACTATGTGACAAAACGACAAATTGTATCAGGTGCTCAAGGAACACTTAAAAATGCATATTGTCTACTAATATGCACGAGGTGCTGCCAAAAACAATTTTTTATTTTTACAATTACATAAAAATAATGTGAACTGATATCGTATGTTACAATTTTCATTTTCAAGTAATTTCAAATTCATAGTCTCATTTGATCAATAATTGAGGTGGGAAAAGCTATCACTTTTTACAAATGAAAGAACCCCTCCCTGTACCTTGTACAATACAAGGCCGAATGGGATTCTTAGGGATTATCTGGTTTGACTCCTCTTGTCTTAAAAGAGGAAACTGAGACCTAGAGGGGTCAAATGAATCGCTCAAGGTCATACAGCGAGTTGTGGAACTGGGTTTATCTGTCAAACAGTTATGGAGATTTTGCTCTGTGCAGGTGTTCTGCTAGGTGTTGAGCTTGCTCTTCGTGTGGAAGAGGAGTCAGCCAAGTACAGATCACGATGATGCACTACTGTGAGTGCTGACATGAAGATGAGGCTGAAGGGGCAATGAGAGCACGTGGGAGGCAGGCTGGGTTCATATGGGAAGGCTTCCTGGGAGAGGAGGTGCCTGCTTGGAGTTTTGATGCATGAGTACATTAATTTGAAGAAGGAACAAGGCAAATACCATCCCTGGCAGAGGAAACAGCATGTGCAAAGCTACAGTGGCTTGACAAGGCTTAGCATGTCTGGGGAACTACGAGCAGCTCAGGATGGCAGGAGTCCTGGGTGAAGGCATGCGGAAAGGGAGAGGCTGCAGAGGTAGCCTGGGGCCACATCATGCCTTCCTGGACCCTCTGCACCCTGCTGAACAGAGGCAATGGGGAGTGGCTGAAAGATTTTAAGCAGGGATTCAGGAATTGTCCTTGAGGGGAAGCGGAACTACTTTTCCAGTGAGATGGTCAGAAAAGAAGTATGAACTAAGTATTGATGTTAAACTAAAAAACTCTGTAAGACAATCCAGGTCTATCCTAGCATTCTTTCTTCCACAGTATATTGCTTTACTTCTTATTACTTATATAGGTTTTAAAGGACTATATCTTGAAAAAAATTATGTCATTGGATCACATTCTAATTCAGATTAATCTAGGCTACTATTTCACCATAGATTTGTGGATAATGGGAAGTTTATACCTGGAGTTTTATGCTGCTACATGAAACAGTAAATACAGATCTAACTCCTCTCCAAGTTAAGAGAAAAAGCTAGGAACATGCAGTTTAGAAAAGTAAAACACGGGGTCTGGGAAAAAATGCTGGATGAGGAGTCCAGAGAGCTGGGTGTAGCCATAACTCTGCCACCAGCTGCTTTGGTGGACCCAGAGAGTTTGCACTAAGAGCAAACACTGCCTAAGGTGCCTCATCATAACTTCGTGCAGGCATAGTAGTAGTACCTCCATTTGAAAATTAACGCATTATAAATTTAACAACTTGCCCAAAGGTCTTCTTTTGGGAAAGTCCAGGCAATAGCTAAGGCCCACCCAGGGCTGGGAATTGGAGTGGAAGGTTTTACTCAAGTAGCTCATGCAGCCCTTTGTCTCCAGAGGTTTTCTGAACCTTCTCTGCACATTTCCTTCAAGGAACCCAGCACTGACCCTTTGCTAAAAGGAAGCCACATAGGTAAGGTCACCTGGGAAAACCTGTCCCCAAGGCAGAACAGAGAAGAGGAGCTGCCATTCCCCGAGTGTCTCCTTGTGCTAGGATCAGTAATGTGTCTAATTTGCAGAATCAACTAGCATGGGAACAGGAATGGGAATCCATGTTCGCCCAACCGCAGGAGTCGTTAATTTATTTATACCAAGAGTAAGAGGTGGTGTCTATGGAGAGTTCTGGGGTATGGAAGTTAGTGTTGGTGTGGGCATTTGGGTTAAAGTAAACAAACTGTTTTCAAGCCTTTGGATGAATAACTGTAAGAAAATTATTATCTTTTTCTAACGCCTCAGCCAGAAAAGTTCCTAAGATAGGCCCTAATTCTGGGAGCCTAGTTCTAGAGCCCTCCACTGGCTCTTTCTGAGTCTTCATCCTTGGAGGAGTCTCTATTTTCATTTAAGCCAGTTTTCTTATGCATCTGTGTGTTGGCAAAAAGGAAGAAAAAGATGTGATCAAAACTGGGTCATGCATTCCTTTCAGCTTGCCTGATGCACTCAAAGGAATTTAATATAATTCTAAAGAACTTCATTAGATCTGTACTTGGCAACTATCTTTCATGTATTCTTTTCCTTTGAATAATATAATCTTTGCATGAACAAGTCACACATATGCATCCACACAATCTGGATTTGCAGACCCTTATTATAAATCTATTTAAATAAGAATGTGGAAGCAGCTTGATTCTGTAGACCATAAGCTCTTCAAGGGCAGGAACCACCTCTTTAATTTCTTTTGATTCCCCCTAATGCTTGGTGCTTAGCAAGGAGCAGGTGTTCTCTGAGTGCTCGCTGGCTGTCAAGCCAAGCGCTAAGATGCAGAAGCTTTATTTGTCCTCATGAATCTGTGCTGGGGCCATCCCTGCCAAAATAGGCCAGTGAATTAAAGCTGCTATAATTAGACATACAGTGTTTTACCAGGCACTCTGTGTCCCTGCTTGTCAGTGTGCCTCCACAATGACATAGTGACAGTTGCCAGTCTCCCCGAGGCCTGTGTTCGGCTGATGAGAATGCTAATTTCACTTTATTTTTATTCACTTTTATTTTATGCTTGAAGGATGAGAAACTCATCATTCAATCTTATCACAGAAGGTCTGCAATTTTCTAACTCAAAAATGGGATTTCCTCCCTGCCTTAAATTGCAAGTAATGGGTTGAGGGTTTAAATTAGAAAGTTGAAGAAAGTTCTGTCTATAAAGTCAAGCAAATGTCATGTGAGTAGTCTGAAAAGGGAAATACACATACGATTTACTCCCATTTATTTAGAACTTCTTATGTGTCAGGAATTCTGTGTAGACTATGTTATCCCACTTTATCTTCACAAAAACCCCATGGCAAAGCCGTCATATGATTTCCCCATTTTACTGATGAGGGATTAGGTTCAGAGAGAGAAAATAGCTTGCCCAAGGTCACATAAATGGTGTTAAATAAAATTTATAGGAAGCCATTGATTTGGGCTAAGCTCCCATGCCAGGCCCCAGTAGACCAAACCAAAGTGGAGACACTCATGCTAACATTCCATGTCACCAACCGAAACTGAGTGATCTGACCTTCTGAGAAATCAGGGGAAAGAGATGTAACAGCCAAATATCCAAACAGGCCGGTTTTAGCCACATAATAAAGGAAGTTCCCTTTGCTTTAACCCTTACAAGGAAAGTAACTTTGAAATGACCAATGTGCTTCTTTTCCTTGTTTCTGCTTTCTTCAGCCTTTTCCTGGCTGTAAGGACTCACTGCTATGTTGCAGTGGAGTTCTCTGAACCTCTTCTGGGGGCTGCTTGATTTTGTGACTCATTCTTTGCCTAAATAAGCTGTTAAATTTATTTTGTCTCAAGTTTCTCTTTTATCAGTGGTGACTGGTGAGGGAGTCTCCAGCCCGTGTCTCTCTGATCCCCAAGCTTCTGTGCTTAATCACTGTCCTCTCCTCTCCCCGACCTCCTGTCCCTCCCTCTCCTGCTCTCCCACCCCTGCTTCACAGTAGTGGGAAGCAGGCCTTGGCATGTGTTTGCAGTTGTCCTTCTTCCTTCTCCCTGTCTACAGTTTGGGTTAAACAAATAAATTCGTATTTCTCTTGAAAATCTGCTCTGATTGTTCTGTCTATAGGCATTTCTCTGTAGGGCTCTAGCAGCTGTGCGTATTTTCCTAATCTTTTCATGTACTTTCCTCTTCCATTTCTATTACTTTAGTCGAAGAAAGAAACGAAGCTAGGATTGGGAATAACAGCAATCACGAAGACACATCAATGTTTACAGTTGAGTTATTGTTTTGTCGGATGCTCACAACAGATCCTGGGAGGCGTGGAGGGCAGTGTGGCTCTTCCTCAATTTCTACTCTAAGGAGAACACTGCACTGTATAGGATGTGTTCAAGATCACTCAGATGGTGAATAAAACACTGCACTTGAATCCGGATCATTGATTCTAAGTTTGGAATTCTTGAAAATATGGTGGAGTGTGATTTGAATGTTCTGCTCCCTGAAGTTTCTAGGGGATTTGGGGCGTGGCAACCCAACTTCATCCCACTTCCCCTCCATTCCCATCTTGAAACTATGCTGTCAGCCTGAGCCAAGCAGAGCGATGAAGGACATGGCTCTGTGGGAATCCCAACAACTGGGCGAGGCCCCAAAGGGCAGGCAAAGCACAATAAGGACACCTACAAGGACACCCTTCAGCCAAAGAGGTGAAGGTCAAATAGATGCGAATAAAGTAGAGCAGCCTGGGAGATATTTGTCGACTTTAATTAAAAAAATAGGACCACTTAAGACAATTCAAGAAGTAACTAAAAAAAAAAAGACTTGGCAACTAAAAACTGTGATTTGAGAGATTCAAGTCAATAATTTGGAAGACCAAGTAGAAGAAAAAAAATTTTAAATAAAAAATAAAAAACCAAAACCAACTTAAAACAAAGTCAACCAACCAACCATCCAACCAAATGAAGAAAATAATGAGGGAAAAGATAAGAGAATTGGTGAATATATCCTGGATGGCTAAGAGGAGTATAAGAAGGAGCAAATAGAAGAGATGAAGGGGAAACAGTAATGAAACGAAGAATAGGAGAAAATTTTCCTGAGTTGAGACCGTTAAAGAAAACCAAGATGGGAAGTGGGCAGCTCCACCACCCAGCTGTGGGCAGCTCCTCTAGCCATTAAATTCAGACTTAGATCAGCAGTGATAGAGAGGTCCCCAACTTACCATGGTTCAACTTAAGATTTTTTGACTTTATGATGGTGCAAAAGCAATATGCATTCTTGACAATGATGGGGTTATGACTGGATAAGCCCATCATAAGTTGAGAATATGGCAAGTCGAAAAGCCGCTTTCAGCTTATGATGTGTTCAACTTAACGATGAGTTTATTGGGATGTAACCCCATTGCAAATTGAGGAGCATCTGTATTTGTTTCTATGAATTGAACATTATGTGTATATATGTATAGAAGTTTATAGTCTAAGGTATGAGGGGATCCATATGGGGGAATAGATATATAAAATTGCTATTACTATATATGTGTGTATGTGTATATGAATGTACTGCCCCCCCCTCCCAGGTGTGTGTGTCTCTTCATACCTTAGACTGTGAGTTTCTAAAGGCAAGGTCTGTATGTTTGTGTTCTTTGTAGGTCTCTGTGGCGGCTTATGTTCTGAACCTAGGAGGTATTTAAGATTGGTGACTAATTTACTTTTATCTTCTGTTCCATTTCTTCCTCTTTGTACTCTGGCCAGAACTTTAGGCCCTTGATAAATATTTGTTGAGTATTAGCTGCTTAGGGAGGGAAGAAACCAGGAGAAATGATCTCAGGAGCTGAAGGTGGTTAACATTTTTTTCCCTTAACATCACAGTTGCTCCCAGGCAAGTTGGGAAGAGGACTGTGGTTCCTACCCACTTACTCCAACCTCAGGACTAGAAAGCTCCTTTCTCAACCTTTCAGCTATTGTCAACGGAGTCCCTAGTCCACATGGGTGCTCATACTCGTGACTTTAGTATGCAAAACATCCCAGAGTTGTTTGTGTGCCTTCCCTTGGTTCAAATACGAAAAAAACCTAAACGAACAACTTCTGAAGAGGTGAAATTTCAGGTATTAGCAAGCCAAGAAAAAAAAGTATTTGGGGGTCAGGAAAGCCTTCTATGAGCCCCTCAAATGATGGGGATTGGAAAAACAATTAAATAAGAAATACTAGCAGGTGTGAAGGACAGAATCATTCAGCCCAAGTGACCAAGAGGCTGAGCTGATGGCCTGAAGTTTCAAGCAGGTGGCGTCCAGAGGGCTAAACAGATGGACTTTGGTTCGGCCTCCTTCCCTACTCCCCCTGTGAATCACCTGGCTCTAGAGTGGCAAACGTGTGTGAGACACAGGCTTCTTTTAAAGTGGATCCAGGAAAGGGCTGGCAGATGAGCGCACAGCACCGACTGAGGAATAACTGGGAGAAACTGAGCAGAAAGAAAAGTAAGCAAACAGCTGAGAGGGCTTCCCATTAGTATTAATTTAGGCATCAAAGAGAAACCTGACAACACAATGAAAGCAGCAGTCAAAGACCTTGGTTGTAGGCACAGAGGATAATAAGGCAGAATTAAAGAGCTCTAAAACACACAGTGTCAGCGCCTCCCTGGAGCCAGGCGTTGGCAGCTCCTAACGAACAAGGAGGGCGAGGAGGAGGCAGGAAGAAACAGGTGCCGCCACCGCACAGCCCGGGAAAACCGGAGACAGGGATTTATGGGTGGAGGAAGGAAGGGCCTGCATGGTTGGGTCACATTAGCCTGCTTGGGCCAGTCCACTGCCCCTTTCTCTTACCTCCCAGATGATTGAGTGCCCAGACCAAAGAGGGTGCTTGGTGAGTGTTTGTGGAATGCCAGTTGTTTGTACGAAGTCAGGTCCGTGTTTAGTTGAGCCTTGGCGAATGGTAATTGAGGAACCAGGAATCCCTTCCTTATTCTTACGACAGCGTCTGAAGCTGGGAAGAGAGCACCAGTTATCTTTTAATAATCTGTAGAAAAAGCAAAAGCAAATGAACTGAAATGAGACACCCAAGAACCCTCTGGAAGTGAAAGGGTAGCATTCAGACCCAAGGGTGTGTTCTACTCCTCAGGGTGCTATAAATGCTTAGTGTCGAGTGACTGACTCTGCTGCTGCCCCCGTCTTCCCTTTGCGGGTCCAGTCCAGCCAGATTTCAGAATGACGACTGTTAATATGGGTTCTCCAAAACCTCCCATAGTATTCCCCTGAATTACTCCTCCACTGCTAACTCATCGCTCTCTCCTTCTTCCCACAACTGTGCTGGATTTTCCACGGTGGGGGCAGAGTCGGGTGGGGAGAGTGGTGATCAAGGCAGGAGGCAGGAGATGCACCCGCCAGTTTCCTGATGAGTTGATGGAAGCTTTTCCTGCTTGGCCTGCCCTTAGAAAGAAATGCCTACTAAGGCATGTATCGATGGCTGGGAGAGACGGAGGCTGAGGGTAGGGCCGGAAAAGATGTGCAAACCTGTCAGGAAAATCCAATGGAGTGAAGGTTAAGTGCAGGAATTACTGAATTTAAATGGAAATCCTTTGGAATGCTTTTTAGGGGTAGCTTATCTTTTAACTCAAGATTTATGTTTGAAAGGTTTACGGTTACAGAGCAGAGGAATATTCAAATATCTTCTTTAAAAAAATGGACAGAAATATCATTCTCAGCCCCAAAATACTGCACTTAATTTTAGAATTAGTAATAAGCAAGACATCTGGATGGAACTGAACAGAAATGTTTTTGAAGAATTTGGGGAGCTAGATGTGCTTTTTTTCAAATGAACAGCAGGCTCTGTTTTGAAAAATCTTTTTTAATGTCAAAGAGACAGCCAAGGACTGGCCTCCCATTCTCTTCTCCCTGGGTTACCTTTACCAACCACAGCAATTTTACCCAGTGCCTTTGGGGCCAAATCCTTATAAGAGGTGATATGGACTTGGCTCATTACTTAGACCTAAAAAGGAGGGAGGAGATTTAAAACAAGGCCAGCATTTTATGAGATCTGGTTTAGTCTATATCAAAGGTAAAAAGGACATCACATAAGGAGCAGCAGCTGAGGGGATTAGGTTGGTCCTAAAGGGTCATCGGAAACCACCAACCCAGAACCAACTCTTTTCTGTCTGTCTCCTGCTTCCACAGAAGCCGTCCCAGAATCATGGGTCCCAAAGGCCTTCAACCTGATTTTGCTCAGTTCCCTTCCACAAATGCTGATGACACAGCCAGCCTTGCTGTCCCCCGTGTCCTCTGTTCAGTGCCTTGCTTGTGCACAAGGTAGTGCCAAGGAAACACAGCATAGAGCTCTTATGATGTTTTCTGTAGTTCAAGGGAATTAAATAGATATTTTGAGGTCCACTCATTTTGTTCCCAACATGTGCAGATGGCTTTGGGAGCATCCACTCTGGGCAAGGCACTGGAGGGGAGTAAGAAAGATGAATGGCAGTGATTTTAAAGAAATTTTTGTGAAATGTATGGATGGAGGGCCAACACAAACCCACGTAAGCAGATTGTCATGAACGTGTAAGATTTCTGAAATAGATGGAGCTCTTGTAGGGTGAGTCCTTCAAGCTTGGAGCTGGGAAGCTGCGCAGGGAGATGGTGTTGCAAGTGTATCCCAATCCACTTTCCCCCATTTATGTCTCTTCCTTGGCTGCTGCCTGGGGCGTGCATCCCTCTTCAAGTAGGTAGTGTTGGAGATGGGCCCGTGGAACCTTGACTCTTGTACACAGGTGTGGTGACTTGAGTTTTTATTTTACTCATAAAGAATCCTCTCCTTAGGTAATGGGTTACTTTGCACCAAAAGTGTGGACTTTTCTCCTTAGGGCTCTTGCAGTCTCCATCCCTGCTACACTAACGGTGGAATAAAACTGTGCCATTGCGGTATGTTATTTCATCCGCATTGCCCTTCTAGAATACTGCTGTTTGGGGATTACTCTGATGCCATTTTATAGCTCAAGAAAGATATTGGTTAAGTTTCCAAACTTAATGATAGTCCTTATGTTTCCACCATTTTATATGTTTAATTTTCAGACAAGAAGTAGAGCACTGCAAGTCAGCACGCTCTGGCTGCCCAGAGTCCTGGCTGATCCTGGGAGCACTGCAGCTGAAAGAGCACCCAGGAGGGGACTTCCTGAGAGCAAAGATGGAGTCTTTCTGGTGCTGCTACAGCCATGCCTGGCCCAGGGCCTGGCACATCGGCCATGCTCAACAAATGTGTTCAGTAAAGGAGAGCAAACTGCAGATGCAATTTAATAGCTCTCCCCAGTCCTTAGAAATGTCCCTCTCTGGACCAGATCTGGACACAGCTGTATATAATGGACAATCATTCTATCCAAGGCTCCGTGTTTCACATTTGTTAATTCGACTCATTCTCACAGCCATCCTGCGAGCTTGCTCATCAAATCGAATCTAGTGATTAGGATTTCCTCACCAGACTTGACTTGTTTGCCAGCTTGTCCTGAACTGCGAGTGTAGTGGCAGGTTTCACCTAGGGAAACTCAAAGCAGGTTAGGGCAAAATTTCTTTAGCAGTTTGACTTCCACTCTTTTGGAAGCTCAACACATTTCCCTGTTGCAGCCTGACCACAGAGCAGTTCTCATGGACTTATCTTCTTTTAAAGAAGTTAAAAAAAGATTGTAAAAGTAGTATATATGTTTTGCAAAACATTCAAACCACACAGAAGTGTATGTAAGTAGAAAAGTAACCTGCCCATTTCCATTTCTCTTCCCCCGCCTTTCTTTGTGAACTTTATTCACCAATGGCAGCTACCACAGCCACCCAGCCACTTGGGGTGTTTCCCCAGCCTATGTCTGAGCCTTTTTCTGGGATCATACTATTTATATTGCTTTGCAGCCTTGGTTGTTTTATTTAACAATAGGCTATGGACATCTCCCATGTCAGTGCACTTGATTTAACTCATTGTTTTGATTGACTGCCAAGCAGTGACGAGCTACCGGCAGCTAACATTTACGGAGTGTGTCTATGTGTCAAGTACCAGGTGTCATTTTATTTTATTCTCCCCAAAACCATATGAGGTAGGTATTTTTTTTCTATTCTATTTTTCTATGAGGAAATAGAGGCTTTTAAACAAACATTATAATTCATTTGACCAGTCCCTATTAAGGCATGGTTAGTTGAATATATACATACCCACACACACTGTAGGATAAAGTCGTAGATTCATTCATTCCACACCTATTTTTGAGAGCCTACTTTGTGCCAGGAAATGTTCGAGGCACTAGGAATACTGTGTTGAAGGCAGATATGGATCCTGCCTTAGTGGCACTTACATGTTAGTGTCTAGACAGGCAAACAGATTTCATGACATCAGGTAGTGACATATGCTAAGAACAATAAAGCCAGGCAAGGAAATGGAGAAGGGATAGGGCTGCTATTTCAGAGCAGGTGGTCAGGCAAGGCGTCTCTGATGTGAATGAAGCAAGGGAGAGAATATTCTAGGACAGCCAGTCAAAGAGGAGACTGTGTCTGGCAGGTCCAAGGAGAGAAAGCATTTTTAAGGAAGACGCCAAGGTTTGGGGACTTTGCTAAAATGCCGAGTGGTGGGGCCGTTTACTAAGAGGGCACAGTGGGGAAGGGGCAAGCTTGAGAAGCTGGGGGAGGGGAAGGAGAGCCCCATGGAGGACTGAGGTTTGCTGTGTCTGGTACATACCCCGGGGGAGGTGTTCAGAAAGGAGCTGGGTGCAGAGGGGAGGTCAGGGCTGGAGACCTAGTCTGGCCACGGTCAGTCTATGGGACATATTGAAAAATACGGGACTGGCTGGGTGCATTTTTGTGTGGGAGGCAGAGAAGACTTGAATTTCTGAGTCAAGGACATGCAAACACATTCCTAAATGTTGCCAAATTGTTCTTGAAACAGTTTTACCAAGTTACACTTACAAATACCGCAGAAGAGAGCTGGATACCTGTACCGGGGGGGAGGGGGGGGGGAATAAGCTATAGTTTCCATTTAAATTCATATTTATTTATTGTGAATGAAATTGAGCATATTTCCAATGTCTTATTGGTCCTTTGCTCTATTTTAACCTGCCTAATGATGTCCTTTGTTTATCTGATGGATTTACAAAATTATTGGTTTATAGGATTTATTGATATATATGCATTTTATTGATGTATAAGAGTTCTTAGAGCACTTATATTTAAGAACATTAGTCCTTTCAGATATGTTTTGCAGTTTTTAATTTTTTCTTTTGGTTTTTAAAGTGCTTTTTGTAGTTCAGAAGATTAAAATGTTTATGTAATCAAGTTTAATCATATGTTTTCCATTATAGCTTCCGAGTTTACTTTCATACTTACAGGGGTCTTTTATAATCTGAGACGATAATATGATTCTCTCAGTTTCCCTTGTAAATCAAAGTTTCCAGTATATTTTCAGTTTCTCTTGCTTTCAAGGCGGAGCTACTCAGGAAAGGAATCCACCGAACTAACTTCTTTCCTGGAGCATTTGGCAACAGCCTGTGCGGCTGGTGAAGCAGGAGGTTGAGGAGTAGCCACCAGGCTTGTGGTTTTGCCGAGAGCCCAGCACACAATAGGTGCTTCACGTGTCTTCGTTGAAGGAATTCTCTGCTGCCTTTTGTATTAACACAACAGGGGCAGAGCTGTTCAGAGTTGCCAGGGACTTCCCCAGCTTATCGCTGGAGCAGCCCTCAGCCTTCCTGCAGTGGACAGAGGGGCTGGGGAGGAGGCCGGGTGACTTGGTAAGCACTGGCCAGAGCCCGGCGACAGCTTTATAGAGGAAATGCCTTGCAGACACTGCTGGAGTGGCTCTTCTTCACCTTACTAGGAATCTGGGGACTGGAGAATTTCAAATAATCAATTGCAGTTTCTACTTGGGAGCTCACTTTGAGGAAGGTGGAAGGGTTTGTTACTTTAGACAAACCATATTGTAGGCAAAATACGTTTTGTTGAGCAAGCTGAGCCTAGCTGGGGGTGGGGTCGGGTGTGTGTGTGTGTGGGGGGGTCCCTTTGTGGCCTCCGGTCCTTTCCTTGTCACTTTCTGCCATCTACCGGCCACAGCACAAAATACTCTGGAATTACTTCAAATGAGGATTGTGAGGAAGGTTTTATTTCTGTACCTTCTCGATCTGAAATGTAATTTCCCAGAGAAGTTGTGCTGTAATTCACCAGGTCCACAATTTATTTCTCTCAAAGTCATAGTTCCGAGGGGACTGAATTAACTGAGCAATCGGTTTATTATTTTTGTTCCTTTGTGTGAGAGGCAATATTTGGACTCTGACCACTTGAGTTTAAATAGTGGCTCTGCAATTTTATTGTCTGTTTGTGGGTAAGAAACTCAACCTCTCGGTGCCTCAGTTTCCTCATTGGTAACATGGAGATGATACTAGATCCTGCCTCTTAGGGTTTTGGCTCAGATGACATGAGTTCTCAAAGGTAAAGCAGGTAGTGTTTTGCCCTGCACAAGTACTCAATAAATGTTATCTGTTAGTTGCTTGAAACCTCTCTAAGAGTTTAGGCAGGCATTACTTTGGAACATGGAGCATTTCATAAATTAATTATTTATAACATGCCCAATATTTGTGTAGTAATTTGTTTCCAAAGTGCTTCCATTTTAACCCTGGAGACTCAGCTCAGAAACAGCAGCCTCTGTTCGGGAGCCTTCCTTGTTACCTCCTGCTGGAATAATCCGTTTTCCCTCTGAGCTCCCACAGCACAGTGTGGGGACCTCTCTTGGACTGATGAATTTGACCTTAGAATATAGACCTGTGTTACCTTGTACATTGCCTGGTTTCCTGAGGGCCACAACCAGTCTGATTCATCACTGTGTCTCTCTCAGTCCCTCTTACAATATGTTATTTAGCAACTAATCAATGAATACTTGTTGAAAGCATGCATGAATAATCTCATCTGATTCCCCTAGAACTCCTGAACCAGGTAAAGCAGATATGAATTGTACCCATTCTGTAGATGAGGAATCAAGAGACTTGCCCCAGGTGAGATGGGACAGTAGAGCTGGGGTGAGGATTGAAGGCTGGGGAGTTTGTGACATGCCCAGAATGGACATGAAGGAGAATAAGTGGAACAACTTAGAGGACAAGGCTCAGCCCACTTGCTGTGGAGCTACATGCTGAAGACTAACTTTGGTGAGAATAGGAGGAAGGGTCCACGTCTGAAGGGGTCTTCTGACTTCCATGCCTCATCCCACCGACCTGCACTTTCATAGCCCGAGGCCAGCTTCCTCATTTCTACTGTCCCAACACCGAATGTCAGGCTCAGTTGTGCTCATATGACTAGTGCTTTGGGTCTAGATGTGAAAATATTTATTCCCCAAATTCACTTGTAATTGCTGAGGGGCCACAGACCATCAGAACCGCCCTGTTACCCCTTATTAGATACTGAGAGCAAGGGACCATGTGAGTATCTCTCTTCTATTATTTTCTCTTACCTTTTATGCTTTACTTCTGCAGACCATGCCCAAATGAGTCTCTCTTGATGTTGTTCAACATTCATGCAGCAAAATTTTATTGAGTACCTGCTATGGCCACACTCTGTTGGGAGCATAGGGAAGATACTGTCCTATCCTCTTGCTCACAACCAAGTGGAAAGTCAATTGAACAGATGAGCAAGTGATACTAGTCAGTTTGGAGGGTTTGATTGACTGGGTTTGTTATTTAAGTGCATTTCATGGAGATCCCTGGAACACTCAGTTAAAATATCTTTTTAGGTAGATCTCTTTGGGTGATTTCAGACATAAATAGGCTGATTGGCCAAGGAGTCTATTCCTCCTTCTGGTATTTCTCATCTTTGGGTTCACTCTTATATTAATTCATTAAAGGTGACCAAATGTCAAAGGAGGGTAACCCTTTTGCATACCTGCAGCTACTGGCTGGTCATTATCCCAAGGAGAAGGCTTCTAGCTGAGAATAAAAATGGTATTAATGCCTGTTTATAGTCTAAGTTCCAAGAAACACCCTTCCCTTGTGCCAGACACCATATCTCAGACTGGTAAGGAGGTGAGACTGGACAGGTAGGAGATATCATGGATTCTAGGGAAGTACACTAGTCCCAGAAGTGGGAGCAGCACATGACTGTATTAGGATCTGGTGAGACAACATTGTCCCTATAGGAGCTGGGGCTGCTGGGGAAATTGGTCCATATCGCCCAAAAACACCATAGCCGTGGAGGCTACATGGGACCTGTCAGGTCAGCCAACAGACACTGTAAATGTCAGCCATAGAGTGCTGCCAGCCTTAGGGTGGAACAGCCAAAGTAGACGGTTTTCTTCTCTGTCTAGCTCTCTCATAAAAACAGATTCTGACCTCCAATCCCCGCTACTCCCACTGCTGAATTTTTGTAGTCCCTTCAAGCAAATGAGATCAGACAGAGAACAGACCAGACCTGACCAGACCAGAAACGTGACATCTGTTCTCCTTCCTACCCCTCATCTATAAGAGGTCTATAATTTTCACCAGCCTAGCAAGGAGAAAGAGCTATGAATGAAGAGTAACTGAGCTAATACGCAAATATCCAAGATCTTGCTGAATTTCAAGACCTGGATAATATAAGTAGTCTGCTTTCAGTAGGCCAAAGTGGAAAAATTGGGGGCAGACAGGTATGTGACTCTTCCACTACTAACTTTGTAGCCAAAGGCAAATCATTTACCTCTTTGCATTTGTTTCCACATCTGAAAAATGGGGATAATTAATATATCCCTTTCAAATCTATCATAAGGATTAAAAAAATGTATGTAAAGCATGGAACATAATACAGTACCTATTATTATTGTGAAGAATATGCTGTCTTGCCTTCGAGAAACTTGTAGTCTAGTTTGGAGAGCTAAGATCATCATAATAGTAATCACAATGATGTGGTCTGTAACAAACAAATGCCTTTGCAAGTTAAACAGGGGTTGAAAATAGGGAGAGGAGCATCCCACTAAATTTCGTTACATTTGCTTAGTTTTGTTCAACATACATTTATTAAACATCTACCATATACACCCGTCTAAATTATCATAGTTGGTTCTGGAGTCAAAATGTCCTGGGTTTGAATCCCATTTCTGTCACTAACCAGAGATGTGACTTTGGGCAGTTACTTCAACAGTTTGTTACTGTGTTTCCCCATCTGTAGGGTAAGGTTGTTAATAGTACCTGGCTCATAGGCTCTTGCGAAGAATAAATGATTAATGCATACAAAGGATATAGCAGTCAGGTATGGTGGCTCATGCCAGTAATCCCAGTACTTTGGGAGGCCAAGGCAGGAGGATTGCTTGAGGCCAGGAGTTTGAGAACAGCCTGGACAATGTAGTGAGACCTGGTTTCTATAAAAAAAATTTTAAAAAAACCTAGCTGGGTATGGTGGCACACGATTGTAGTCCCAGATACTTGGGAGGCTGAGGCAGAAGGATCACTTGAGCCCAAGAGTTTGAGGTTACAGTGAGCTATGATGATGCCACTGTATTCTGCCCAGGCAACAGAGGAGAACTTGTCTCAAAAAAAAAAGAAGAAGAAGAATATAGCACATTGTAAATCCTCAATGAACAGTTGCTGCCATCATCATCATCGTTGTCATCACCACCACCACCGCCAGTCTCTATGCTTAGCATTAGAGATTTAAAAATAAAAAAGATAACATTTCCTGTCCTTGAGCATTTCACAGGTCAAGGAGATCTTGAGATTCCTTTGAATGGCAGAAGCCTTTGGTAGGTGATCCAGGTGAAACATAACCGATTTTTCTATTGCTAGAATAGAATTTTGCTTGGGAAATTTTCAAAATTTTGACCTAGTGGAGGGCATTCGCTTTTACCTAATGACACTCACTTTGGAAATGTGCTTCCCTAGAGCTCCCCGTGAAACTGGGATAGAGATTTGAGACTTCACTAGGCCTACTGGTTTTTGTAGGACTAAAATTTATCCCGTTCAGTCTTTAAAATTATGCAAATGGACTAACAGATTAGGAGTTTCAACGTGCTGTGCCCTTTAATATATATTTATGCACAGCTGTGGTTTATACATTCCAGAGCATTTGAGAGTTTAATAAAATAAAATATGATTGAACTGCTATTGTACTGCATAAGAATCATCTAATACAAAAGTAGCATTTTTGGCATTAAAATGGCCTAAAAGTCACAAATCGTGCTTCAGAAAAAAGAACTCCTGGTATCTGAACTCAGAAAAAGTGCTTTCACTCCTGGTTAATGGGGTAGGGGCGGGAGAATCACAAATGCTTATTAAACTCTTTTATTCTAAGAACATCGAATAGTTAAGTGTAACTCTACTCAGAAGTAGGGGCTGGACTTTAAAGTTTCTTTTGCATTGCGGTGTTTAGCACAGTTGGTGGAAGGATAACAGAATGTGGAGTAGTTAAATGGTAATGCCCATCAATTGCCCGCTACATGGAATTCTCTCCTAAGAAGTTTTTCAAAGCTGTCCCCAAACTATCTATAACAAGTTAGCGTCCACTAAGGAGAAGGCCATCTGAGTATTTTTAGATGGAAAAGTGCTGTCTCCTTGTCATTTTGTAGAAAAGGCTTTTCTTTCTGCCTCCCTTCATTGGGCCTTCTGGTATCTCAGAAGGGAAAGCAGCTACCTGGTGAATAAAGATAAGCTGTGCTTATTAGCAGAGATTTGCAAGGAAAGAGGCTGTTTAAAAAGGGATAAGGAGGTCATTGTGTTCCTCCGGCTCTAAAGCAGGGACTCATTTTCCTTGACCAGGGCAGGGCAGCAGGGAGGAGCTGAGCAAGGTTGCTTGCCACTCTGGCGTGACCTGTGTCACATGCACGAAGCTGTGCTCAGTTGCGGAAACCCTCAGGCCTTCGAAGCTGCTGAGTTGTCCTTACAGGTCCCTTCCACGAAGGACTGATGCTCTGCCAGGAATGTAAAACGCAGTCGTTTTTAGCCTGCCCTTTGGAATAAAAGAGGCAGCTGTGCAGTGTAGCCCCGGTGCCAGCCTCATGTGTGATGGAGCTGTCATTATATATGTCACCACCCTTGGCTCCAAGCTGAGTGAGGACCGGGACAATTTAGGACTGTTCTACAAGGTCTCTAAGAAGGGTCAGGTAAACAGTTGTCTATGGAAATGGTGGCTGGTGGGAGAGGCCATGTCTACAGGATGCCTAACATCTGGTTCCAAACTGCGTTCACGCAGATCTCCAGATGTTTCCACATGTGCAGGTATCTGCCAATGGGAAGACAAAGCAACCTCTTGACGGCATGCTGTTGTTTCCGTCTGATTGCTCTGCAGACACCGGTCTGTGCTATGCCTTTGCGTTTAGATGTGAAAAAGTGATCTAAGCACATGGACAAAGGCACCCAGGTTTCTCTATGCAACGGTCATGTCCGGCATCTCCCGCTTCCCCGCGGTCCCCAACGTGAGCTGTGCGAAGGGAGCGAGAGCCCTGTGCCCAGGGAGAGCACCGTGCCAGGCCGAGGGCGCTAAGTCTGCTCTTTGTCGGCACGTGAGCTCAGCTTATCCTGATTGTGCTGACTCTGTGGGATTCCCAGAAAATAAAAGCCAGGGACAAAGCACCAGGAAAGTGACCTGGTCCCCTTGAGCCTGGCCTCTTTCCCAACACTCGCCATCTGTGGTAGACGGGGGCAGGGAAGGAGTGCTCGGAAGGGAGTTATGCTGAGAAACGTGGATGCCTTCGCAGGCCCTGTGTCCCACGCTCAGGCTAATTTGCGAGGCCTGACGGATGGGAGTGTGTGTCTGATGTCTCAGGCAGCGCTGTGAAGCAGAACACAGACTGTTTCCTAGTAGTTAGATGCAGATGAGTTGTCACCCCCTCCCTACCTCCCATGAGTTTTTTTTTTTTTTTTTTTTTTTTTTTTTGCTTAAGGCATTTCAAATATCATCTTGTTATTTGGTTCTTTCTTAGGAATAAAGAATAGCTGTGAACTGACTGTTATTGAAACATCCACTTACAACTGTGATTTTAATTGTTTGGAAATGTGCAAATTCAGTTTTTAAATGTCCTGACTCCATTTCTTTTTTTCTTTTTCTTTTTTGAGACGGAGTCTTGCTCTGTCACCCTGGCTAGAGTGCAGTGGCATCATTGTAGCTCACAGCAACCTCAAACTCCTGAGCTGAAGCGATCCTCTCACCTCAGCCTCCTGAGTAGCTGGGACTACAGGTATGTGCCACCATGCCTGGATAATTTTTCTATTTTTAGTACTGACAGGATCTTGCTCTTGCTCTTGCTCAAGCTGGTCTTGAACTCCTGGCCTCAAGTGATCCTCCTGCCTCTGCCTCCCAAGGTGCTAGGATTACATGTGGGAGCTGCCGTGCCCAGCCTGACTCCATTTCTTCCTGGCATTTTCAGGTTTCCTTTTGCAGAGATAGACACACCCCAATACTTCTGGAATAAATCTGCAACTTAAGAAAGCCCTCAGTTAGAGGTGGGTTTACTATGAATGAATAAAGGACTTCTCATTTTCATAGGCTGCTTTCAAGGTCTTGAGAAGTGGCCAAGTAATGTGGTCACACAGTCCCATATTTTTGTTATATTTGTGAAAATAAGATTTTTAATACAGTTTTTCTTAAAAAGGCTCCCCAATTGTATGAGCTTCAGAACCCTGATAAACATCTCAGGGCATAGTGAGTAATTTCTTATTAGCTGTCGGTCTTCATTTTAATAAGGGAATATAAATTAGGCTAACTTAGAATAATTTAGGAGAGAAATCTTTTTTTTTTTTTGCAATAGCCATTATCCTCTCAATATGCAAAACACCATTTATTATACTTTGATTTGTCTTGAAAAAAGTGGCTGCAGATGATTGAAGAGTTTCTGGAGGGTTTCACAATGCTAAATAATGGGGAAGAAAATAATACCTCATATTTCATTATAGGAAAGGGCTGCCTCCTTGTTATTTGGTGGAACATTAACTATTGACAAAAGCACTTGCATGGTACGTACCCTGGACCCTTTCTTCAGGACTGGGAGAAATGAAAGGAATGTTTGAAATGACTTAGGCGGCCTTCATATTTCCTTTGCTCCTTTAATCTACCACTTTTTTGGGGTGGCAAGGCTTGGGCCTCCTACACCCTCCCTGTGTTGTCTTTGGTGAACCAAGTGATTCCAAAGGATCAGGGAGCAAAGACGATCCCTGGGGCAGTCTGTGGGCCTCGGAGAGGGCTCAGTGAGATCCTCAAGGCTCTGTGTTGTTTGAATCCTAATTCAGGTCCCCATAGCCACAAAACACAAGGGAAATTGGCAGAATCAGAGAGCTGGGGTGCATGAGCTTCATGTACCTCAAGATTTTTTGTTTAGTTAGCATGGTCCCAGTTAGACCCAATAGATGTGTTAACTCACCCCCTCTCTTTGCTCTTTACTTCTCACTGTGTGTTAAATTCATTCAATAACCATGTGATTACAGTGTTTTAACTTGCTTGGAGAACCTTTCTGTTCTGTGACTTCTGAACAGACTTCTGACTTCTGGTAGTATACTCGAAGGCTACTTTTGCATCAAGGTAATTTCCCACATGACAGCTGTAATCAAGATTCTTTAACTCTGGAAATAATAATTGCCAAACTTAACAGGTTTAACAAACTTTGTTTTTTTGCTCAACAAAAATCCAATGTGGATGTTCGTTTTCATGCAGCTTTTCAGGGTAGATCTCCTTAGAGCTCTGACTTGGAGTCACAGAAAGCTTCCATCTTGTGGCTGCACCTCCTTTAAATCCATAGAATTTCCTCCATTAAATGGGCATATGGGGAGGATTACATGTGGGAGGATTTTATGGCCCAGAATTTACAAGTGGCACATTACTCCCACGCATGTTCTATTGGCTAAAACTAAGTCACGTGACTATGCCCAAGTGCAAGGGAGGCTGGGAAATGTAGTCTAGCTGTGTGACCAGGAGCAAAAAGGAAACTGGGTTGTCAACAATGAGCTGGTCTCTGCTGGAGTGTGACTACAAACCAAAACCGGCTATGAAGGGAGCGTGTGGAATCTCATTCTTGGAAATTAGTGCTGCAAGGTTACTCTGTTTATTTGCCTCAAGACAAGGCAGTTGAAAGTGGTGCCTTCTTAAGCCAATCAAAAATGACACAAATAATCAATGCTCATTTTGCAAAAATGAGAAAATATAGATTCAGGCGATTACTTGTTATACATTTTAACCAATGGTATAATACTTGGTATAATTCTGCTGGCTAGTAAGGACTGTGTAGCATGATTTTTTAATTATATTGAATCATAGAATAATTAGAATAATAGAATTTTAGAATTAGAAGAAACCTTAGAGATTATTTAATCCAAAGTTTTAATGGATGACGAAACTGAAATGTACCTTTCCTGAGGCCCTCTTACGCTTTGAGGCTGATTTTCTCTCCATTCCACAGAGAAGCATAATGACTCAACTTACCCAGAGTCACACAGCTAGGGAGAAAAGTGAGACTAGGACTCTGCGCTTCAAATAAGGAGCTAATGCGCTCTTCATATATATTGAATAAACACTCCTGCTGTGCATACCTACATACATTCATGCTCCTCTTTTCAGCCATTCATGTGAGCTTAATTTGCAGTCCACTGAAATGGAAGAAAGATACGATTAATGTGCACTATTCTCAAAATGTGCTGCTAGCAGGTCTGTGGTGTTACATCTGTAATAGCATCATTTTCACAGCTTGTATGTTGTTCTGCAAACTCTAGCCCCAATGTATTTTGTGTGGTGGTCACCAAGTTCCAAGAGAAATGAGATATTCTTTTCACTGGTCTGGAAAAGAGCAAGTTGCAGCGGCTGACTTCAGAATGACCCATTGTTCTGAGCCTAACAGGTGCCGGTTTCGACACTAAGGGTCGGATCCCATTACCACTCGAGTTGCATGGATCACTGGTCTCGAAAGGGGTCTGCACACACATCAGTGTGGGATCTGTCCTTTAGGAACCACGGCCACTAATCTGAATGGCTATTTAGAGTGTGAATGGCATTTAGCTGGCGTCCCTCCATTCTTCCATGCTCATTGAAGAATCTCAGTCCTTCTCCTCCTGCTCATTAGAACTGACACTTCCCAGGCCAGAGAGGGAACCAGGGTGAGTCAGGGAGATGAGATCTTCATCGTGAAGGACAGGGTACAGTTTGGGGCAAGCTGGGGATGAAAGAAGGCACTTTAGGCAACTGGGACTTGGAGCTTATGATTGTGTCTCCATTACAGCGAACACACAGTAATGTGGAATATTTCAAAGACTCCTGGCTTAAAACTTGGGTAATCCAATTGAGTCATTTTATAGTAGCCTGTTGAAAAGAATGAATCTTTCAGCTGTCCTGGTTACACCACTTTTTCCAACTTCTGAGTTCTCAAATAATTGGCATTTCTCCTCTGAAGTTGGTTTAATTTTCTCTGTTTTCATTTTGTTTACCTTTTTAAGTGCATAGTTTTCTTTTGTATACATGGAAGTCATATTTATCACTTTGACTAATTTCTCAAAATTAAAACAAGAGAAAGGGCACACAAATGTTTGGGACTCCAGCTGAATTTTGAGGGCTTGTGGCCACCTTATGGCTATTTCATGGAGCAAATCTGTTTGTTTGCTACCAGGTGCAAATTAGGCATTTGCCACTCTTGAATCCCATGGCTGTAGTCAGTTGTTTAAGTGATTTTTTTTACTGATTGATTGAAGGCAGTAAGTAGCATTACATAGAAGCATAGAAATAACTTTTGTTTAAAGAGGTCAGATGGAAATGATTTTCTTGGATTTTGATTGTCTAGCTAGTCCATTTATGCTAACTGAAGTAGATGCAGTCTATAGTTGTGGATGTGATTATAAGGAACAATGCCAGTGGGGTGAATGATCTCTTCCTTTATATTTTCAGGGATAATATGAGTGATCTTTTCAAAAACCAACAATACTCTGGAAAATTTTCAAAAAATTATTTCAAAAAAGTAGCACTGTGGCTTGTGCATGGTAATTATTCATCACATTGATCGATGCTTTCATTCATTCATTTATTTAGCAAATGATCGAGCACTTCCTATGTGCATGGTGTTGGAATACGAAGATCAGTGAGACATGATCCTTGGCCCTCAAGGGGCTCATAATTTGTTGGAGGAGACAGACAAACTCCTAACTACCATAGGATGTGCTAAGGGTTTGAGTGTCTATACATGCAAAGTTATGTATATGTATACATTTTTACATTCATGCTCCTCTTCACAGCCATTCATGTGGGCTTCATTTACAGTCCTTAAGGGAACTAGGGGAGTCCTGTAAGGAGGGTCTGGGGAATGAGTTTTTCCACGGATGGTCAGTGAAGGCATCAGGGAGAAATCCTGGGGGTCTTTGCCCAGGAGGCTGGGAGAGGGCATTCTAAGCAGAAGATGCACGTATGCACAGCCGGACAGAGAAGTGGGCAAGAGGAGTGTTCAGGGAAGAGTGGAGTCTGCAGCACAGCTAGAGCATGAAATGCAGGTGGATGTGGCATGTCACCTGAAAACTCGTAAATATAGAAGAGTAACAGGGAGGGTGGAAATCTCTGTCCACGTGCTCAGGTGTGAGGGGCGTTTAGCTTCATTTGTTCTTCTATTTATCAACTTATTTTTTAAAGCTCTCATTCTGCCACGTGAGGGAAACGTAATCTCCATCAATTCTGGAATCCTCTCCTCTTTTTCTAAATTTTCCTTACCTTCCAGGGCCTTGTGTAGACATCGGTGGGAGTCAAAGATGAGATGGCTGCTATCCTGCCTGACCCTCAGGCATCAGCTCTTGGTGGCTGCCACCGGGTCACTCTGGGAAGGCTGCTCAGCTGTTCCCACAGCCCCAAGAATCAGCCTCTGGCTCCTCAGCTCTATGACACAAAGGTTTGCTTTGCTTAATCACACTTCTCTGAGCTCTCCTTGCCCACCTGGGGCTCTTTGGGAAGCAAGGCACGAGACCTTCTGATCTTGGATCTCACAAACTTAATCAGGAAGGGATCTGTCTCCCTTCTCTCTGCCCCAGAAAGATCAGGGAATGGGGGCCCCATTTCTCAGGGATGACAAGCTTCCAAGCTCTCATCACCCCCTTTCATACTCTCTTCTCAATCAGGGCTAGCTTTTGTAATCCTCAGGGTGCAGAATGTAGGAATGGTGGTGGTGGTGGTGAGACAGAATGTTTGCTTATAGTCATTATGTTTTTTCCAACATTGCTTAGGTCCTGTGTTCTTTTCATTTCTTTTGAAGTCTAAGCTTTTAAAACTCAAAAGCTGATAACAGATTCCTTATGTCCCTGTTTCCTACCTGGCAATCCCTTTCCTGGTGCAAGGGATCCAGAAAGGTCTAGCTTAGAGATTTTAACCACAGAAGCACATTACCACCACTCTGAGCACTAAAATCTAATACAAATGCAGTAAGTCCACTGACTGAGGTTCTGATTTAATTAGTCTGGAGTGGGCGACAGGCATTGGTATTGTTTTAAGGTTATGTTAAGTGAAATGAGCTCCCTCCATGTTATGGCAAATGACAGGATTTCTTTATTTTTAAAGGATGAATAAAATATTCCACTGTGTGTATATATAGCATGTTTTCTCTATCCATTCATTTGTTGATGAATACTTAGGTTGATTTCATAATCTGGCTATTGTGAATAGTGCTGCAGTGAACATGGGCATGCAGATGTCTCTTCAACATACTGATTTCTAATCCTTTGAGGAAGTACTCAGACGTGCGATTGCTGGATCATAAGGTAATTCTAATTTTAGCTTTTTGAGGAACCTCAGTATAATTTTCCATGATGGCTATACTAATTTACATTCCCACCAATTGTGTGCAAGTGTTCCCATTTCTCCGTATCTTCACCAGCACTTATTATCTTTCATCATTTTGATAGTAGCTATTCTAACAGGGGTGAAGTGATATCTCATTGTGGTTTTCATTTGCATTTCTCTAATAATTAGTAATGTTGACTGTTTTTCATAAATCTGTTGGCCATTTGTATGTCTTCTTTTGAGAAATGGCCATTCATTCCCCTTCCCCATTGCTATGCTTTAGATATTTATCCAATTTTAGCCTGAGATGAATCCTAAAAGGTAGGTCTTGTTATCCTTGACTTTGCCCATGGGGAAATGGAGTTCAGTGAGGTTATATGAATTTCTCAAGGTCATTGGGCAAGAAAATGGAAGATGGCTGATTAGAATCTAGTCTTGTTTGCTTCAAAACCCAGGTTATTTTGAAATGTTGTTGCTTCACAAAGTGAAATGATAAGATAATGTATTGATTGAATAAGTCAGGGAATAGGCCTGTCAACCAAATAGTTGAAGGGTAAAAAGTGAGCCCTGAGTATTGGCTTGTAGCAATGGTTGTCTTCTCTTCCAGGTAGTTGTCGTTGTCTATTGAGTGGTTACCATGCTTAGGTCTTAAGCTTTCACTCAGCATGGATAACACAGGTTGAGCATCCCTTATCCAAATTCTTGGGACCAGAAATGTTTCAAATTTTGGATTTTTTCAACTTTTAGAATATTTACATTATATACTTACCAGTTGAGCATCTCTAATCTGAAGATCTGAAATCTGAACTGCTCTAATGAGCATTTCCTTTGAGCATCATGTTGGTGCTCAAAAAGTTTCCGAATTTGGAGAGTTTCATTCAGATTTTGGATTTTCAGATCAGGGATACTCAAGCTGTATAGGAAACCAGAAGTTAGCACAATTTAATATACATACTTGTATTTATTTATAAAAATGTAATTTTTTACTAAGTAATCAGTTTTTATAATTACTTTCAGCCCCCCCTCCTTTTTTTGCACAAATAGGCTATAATGTCACAGAGCAAAGACAGAAAAACAAACTCCTAAGTATAAATGAAGTACCCGTGTTACTATTGTGAATGGGGTTTATGTAATCTTTACTTTCTTTATATATTTTCAAGGAAGATCTTAGTCTTATTTTCACCTATAGGTTACTTCAATCCCTTGTCATGACGGTTATCAGCATTATTCAGATAAATGTTGCTAATTATTTTTGCAACAATTATTTTTTTCACTTTCTGCTTATCATTATTTAGGGTACATGAATATCCATGCTTTCTGTCTCCATTTTTCCTTCTAAAAATGAGGGTAGGCAAAGCCCCTTCTTCAAAACTTGCTGCTGAATAAGTTACTTGCTTAGAGATTATTCTCCATTGTAAGTGGGGTTTTTTTTTATAGGAGATACCAGAAAATCAGAATATATTTAAAACATGTTTTGCCTACACTGGTTATGGTATATTTACTTTTCCCAGTAATCCAGACCCTAGCAGAACACCTGGCATAGCTCACTGAATGTTGACTCTAATGTGATCTTCATGTGTTAGAACAGTGTGGGATAAGCCAGGTACACTTAATCATCCATTGTTGAAATGCAAATGTCCTCATTATGCATCAGGTGTCCAGAGGTATATATAAAATTCTGATTTGAGAGGAATGCACAGTGAGTCCTCCCCCCTTCTTCTGATGTTTCAGCCATTCACACACAACCCTCCCCCCTCGACATGACAGTGAACTTTGCTTTGATGTCCTGCATTCGCCATATTTGTTTCATTTCCTCTCCTAGACCGACACACTTATTTATTTTCCCTGTGTATGTTTTGGGGACGTATCTACTTAGTGAAAGAACATTTTCAATAAACTTTTCTGCTTTTATTTTGTTTTGATTAGCCTTAACCTTTTATTACACAAGTTGCCCTGGACCCCATCAAAGAAGGAAAGGGGGCCTTTCACTTGCAGGATTCACGTAAGAGAGAAGAGAGACACATAGTAGTGGGAGAGTAATATAGTTCTAAAGGTCAGGGCAGGTAGAAAGGTGGAGAAATTGTGGCTAGGTGGAGAAGTCAGGAGAGCTGGCAGTGGAGTAGAGAGTCTGTCTGTGCCTACAGAGGAATGCGTGTTTTTAAAAAATGGGGGTGGAGGAGAGAGGTGCCATAAGACCTAACACAGTGGTTCATTTTCAGAAATTGGGGTTGAGAGTAATATGAACACTGGCTTTTCTAGTCTCAGGTGAGTTCACCTGCCTTTTATTAAAACCTATTATGATTGCTATGTTTTGCTTTTATCTCTTTAGACGCCCTCTCTGTTGCTCTGATACTATGTCAGAATTTGCTTGGACGGCAGAATGAAATAGTTTTCAAGAAACAAAATTCCAGAAACTGCTCAACTATAGTAATTCCCCTTCATCCACAGGGACACATTCCAAGACCTCCAGGGGGTGCCTGAAATCGCAGGTAGTACCGAACTCAAGCACTGTGGTACCAGGACAGTTGATCTGATGACCCAGCCAACTATTGACTTAGCTGGCGGGTAGTGTAGACAGCGTCAATATGCTGGACAAAGGAGGATTCCCATCCCCAGTGGGATGGGGGATGAAGCAGGATGGGGTGAGATTTCATCATGCTGCTCAGAAAGGCACACAGTTTAAAACTTACGAATTGTTTATTTCTGGAATTCTCCACTTCATATTTTTGGACTTCAATCAACAGTGGGTAAATGGAACTGTGGCTAAGGGATACTTGCTACTGTCAAGGGAAGATTTTAGTTGGCAGAGTATACAGAAGGCAAGGAGGCTAGGAGGAAGGAATGGGGAAATTGAAAGGAGATGCTGTGTGATGTCACTAAATAGTTGTGAACCTGATGCTCACTTCGTGGAAGTTGCTGCCCTAAATTTGTCCGTATCTGACACTCTTGGAGTTCCCTACACTGGTTCAGCATCAGTTTCAGATGAGGCTTCTTCTTCCTCTTTTGTTCTGTCCAACTACCTTTTCCGTTTTGGTGAACGAGGTCTGGGTCAGCTGTAATAAGTGATTGGGATGGCATATAGAAAAATGAGATGAAGGCAGATAATAACAAAATTGTGCTATGAAAATGGCTTCTTTCCAACTGTAGATAAACATACACAAATAATGCCACTTCACTCTCCCAAATTCCCATCTATGTGCAATTCTGGTCCAGCTCAATTTATCTTTTATGAAAACTTTCCTATGTCCACAGCAGTGTGTGATATTACCGTCCCTTTCACTGTGAAAACATTTTTAGCTTTGTCTTGTTCCACTGTGGAAGGAGTCTCTGCCTTAATTCTTTCTAACTTTCATATAGCAAGTGTCTAATAAATGTAGGTTAAAATGCATGGAAAATATTGAAGTGTGATTCTTTTTGGACTGAATTGACAAGCTCTGCTTGTGGTCTATAATGATCACATAGGCTATTTCTATATGCATTCTATATGCATTTCTATGTGCATTAATTTTTAATGTGTGTACATGTTTGAAGGCAGTGATGGGTAGAGATTTGGCCTTCAGGCCCTAGAGCTGCCTGTCTTGGCTTTGAATCCTGGATTTATCACTATCCAGGTGGGTGATCTTGGTCAAGGTCTTGAACTTGTCTATCTAAGTGCTCTCTTGTGGAGCTGGAGATGATACTAGCATCTGCTTTGTAAGATGGTAGTCAGAATAAACTGATATAATACATGTACAGCATTTAGCACGATGCCTTTCATTAGTGAGTATGTGATCAGTATTAGCTGTTGATATCATTATTATTATTATGCTCTCGCGTACAAATTCTTTCATCTATGTCTGATTCTAGGTTATAAACTTCTTTTGGGTAGAGGCTTTTTTTCTCTTCTATATTTCCTAGCTCAATCCTAAGCACAGAGTAAACTTTTAAAATAATTCTGTATTTCTTTATTATTGGAATTAGGGTGATGCACTGGAGCCCAGAGAACTCATGGTGCCTCACGACGTTTCCCTGAAACATTCCAGGCAGTAAAAGTGTGAAGGTAAATGATAGTTCTGAACCCAGAAGAATCCCATATTTGGTCAGAGAGACCAGGGGCCTCTGGAGCTTCCTGAGATGGTCATAAGAAATATTTATAGCTATGGACAACTCCTTTTTCAACAAATAACATTAAAAAGAAACTATATATATTCCAAGTTCTAACCCGGCCCACGTTAAATTCTAGCATAGCTGATGAATTTGGGAAATTTTTATTTTTTTTCTTGTTTTATTTTAGTAATAATATTTGAACTTAAGTTCTGCTTATTTCTATGTCCTCAATAATATTTGAACTTAAGTTCTGCTTGTTTCTATGTCCTGAAATAATCTTATCTAGGACAATGTTGGTTTCTAGTTGGTCCAAAATTAGCCTGGGAATATTTAGTGCAACTTTTCAGGCTATCTGTTCAAGGAGGAAAAGAAATATAGGGTCTAGCAAGATTGTAGTATTGGAAAAATATCTTCATCTCCTTTTTTAAACACTTAGGGAGGAGCGAGACCCCACATATGTATTACTAAGTAAATATCTTCTTCACCACAAAACCATCAAATATTTCAAGAGAAATTAAATCCTTCAGACTCTGATTCTTTTACACTTGACTCATCAGAATCTCCTTTTGTAAGAGCAACTTGATAGTTAAGTCCCCCACCCTCACCCCCCCTAGAGCCTTTCTTTTTGAACTAGGAGGTCACATTTTTGCCAGGGCTCATTGCAACTTGAACCGAGAGAAGCTCAAGTTCAAATTTGGAACCCACAACCTTGAGTGAGTTATAATGCTGGCACAATCCACTCTCCCTGCAAATTCACTCAGAGGCCAGGCTGGGGATAGGATGGGCATCTTAGAAAAATATGTGTTCTACAGCAGGAAAGAACTGTTGAGCCAATCAAGATATGTCCAATGGGTCAGGGCAGAAGTCAGCACCTGCTGTGATATTCTGGGAAAGTTGAAAGTGGAAATCGAAGGTAGTGCACCCATGTGCCAACCCGGGAAAGGCATAAAGCATCAGGGGTTGCGGATGAGGTGAATGGGTTTTATGGACTGACTCTCAATAAATTCTCTACAGTGAATGCTTGCTGTTTGTGTTTGTTCATTCTTTTAACAAATATCCACTAAGCAGACACTGTGAACAAAAATTGTACAAACATTGGAAATACAGAAGTAAGTAAGGCAGAAGGGTCCCTTCTGTCAAAGATAAGCAAAGCAGGACACTAGTTAATGTGTTAACAACAGATTTTCATCAGTAATGATTACTGGGATAGGGAAAAGAGTACAGGATGAGCTGAATTCAGCTTTTATTTGTGCGTTGGTGACTGGGCTTTTTAAAGGTGGAATGAGAAAGGAGGGGGAAGAGAGAGTGGCTCAGTGGAGTCAGGGAAATGAAAAATTGTAAAAAAGTGGGAAGAGGGGGTGGTCCATGAAAAACCCATCTGGAGTTGCTGACTGGTATTTATTGAATTTAGGCTCCTACCCTCCCACAGAGACTGGGAGGCTCTATTTTCAGGTGTTGGCTGGAACAGTGTTTTGGCAACCTTGAGTTTTCTCAGCTTGGCACTTTAAGGGGGATTAGGGTCATACTAGGGATACGGCCTTGAGCGGTTAGAAACATGTTAGTGTCGGTTCAAGTCTTTATCAGCCAAGGTTGAGGCCTCGTCAAGAAAGGGGCTCAGAGGAGCCCGGCTAGAGTTTGGACAAGGAGAGAATCTTTCTCATTTCTCTTGTGGAACTTCATTCTACCAGGAAATTAGAGAATGAGGATTTAATTAGATGTGTAATTAAATCTTTTAATATTACTTTCTGGTAAGAGTGCTCGTTTTGTACTTCAGATGTTCCTAGCAGGATTGGTAAAGAAACCACTTGCCAATTTTCCGTGAAATTAGTTAACTTGGGAAATTCATGCAAGAACCACACTGAGTCAGGTGTAACGTGTAAATGAGATCATCCTGTTTTTGGCATGCTTGTTTCCCTTTGCTCAGAACGTCTGCTAAGATCTCTGAATGGTCTGCCTTCCCATTTGGCACACCAGAACGAGCCACGTAGATCACGCTCCTGATGTATGTTGTGTTTACAAAGTTTGAAACTCTCCCAAATCAATGATTCAGACAAGTTGTTTCAAATATACACACCGTTCTTTTTTCCCCCATTTTGATTTTGACAAGATGATGTGAATACCTTCAGAACCAACCATGGCCCTGCATCTCAAGTTAAGTTTTTAGCTCAGTCCCTCAGCACCACCTTCCTATCACTTTTTGTATTTTCCAAGTGGGAAACTCATAATATCAAGGCACAATAAAATATGAGCAAAGGTAGCACCAGAGTTCTGGTTTCATTTCAGTCACAAATTCTCTAAGATACAGGACAAGTCAACCCGTTGGGGCTTCAATTTCCTTCTCTCTACTCAACAGGGTGCGGTGCGCTGTGCCCAGATGGGGGAGCGCTGCGGAGACAGAACGTGCTATGCACACGCTCGTTTCCGGCAATTTCGTCAGCACGTGTTGTGCCTGCAGCACACAGCACTGGCTTAGGCACTGTGGGTGAGGCACATTATGTAGAAGACTTGACTTAAGAAGACTTAAAATACTGACAACCAGTTTGAGTCAATGACCTAAGGAATTAAAAGTGAAATAAGGAGTGATACTATGATTGTTGTTGTTTTGTGTTTTTTCTAGAAGAAGTGGAAAGGAACATTAATACTTTTTTTTCTTTTGTCTTAAGCCCTTTACATGAGTGACTAGGAAACATACTTATATTTATTATGCTATTGTGATTTATTGGCACACAGGAAGCAAAGGTGGGTATTGATCCGGCTACATAAGCAAGGAGATCCAGGCAGGTTCTTCTCTGATGTAGCGTGTGAAGATGATCCGTGGCACAGGAGGACATGGGCCACACTACATAGGGTTTCTCTGAACAGAATGATGACTGATGGGCCTTCACCGGGGAACATAACTGATCAGAAGAGGCTTTTCTCCTGAGAGGCATTAGGTACTCAAAGTGGATCAAAATCCCATTTCTTCTCTCATCTTTAGCTAAAAGTTTCACTGCAGTTATTCGTAAATTTAAAGACAACTGAAGTTCAATGTCCTGTTACTCCACAGGCCTTGACTTCTTGTCTACTGTGGCCCCATATCGATACTCTTCAGAGCCTGGGGCTGTGACAATAAAAACAGAGCAAAGAGCTATTGTCTGCATCTGGGAGAGGTCCTTGGCATTCTGGACCTGGCATGCCAGGTCGTCCCCTCCTCCACCCGGCTGCCTGCACATGAAGCAGCCACTAAGGGCTGACTCTGCAGCCAGTGCAGAGCAGGGGAGGGAACAGGACACAGTGCTCCTCTGGTGTGCTTTCTTCTAGTGTGAAAATTATGCCACGTCCTTCTGGGAGAAGCATTTATAGCCTAGGAAGGGCATTAATAGCAAAAGCCAAAACTGATGGGAATCCGAGGCTTGATTTTCCTTGGTTTGAAATGCGTGCTGCTGCAAAGGCCAGTGACCTTCTGCTATTGATGAAATACCTTGAAAATTTCTTTCGCTGTCTGTTGCTGCCATGCCTGACTGAGCAAATCCTGCATGCTTACTCTACTCCCTAGAGGAATGCTTCAGGACCACACTGGAAAGAGTGAATGATCGATTAATGATGAAATTGGCCAACTTGCCAATAACGATAAATTGCTTTGTTCATCCCGCAGCGAGGTTGCCAGCTCAGTGTGTCGCCTGTGGCTGAAGACAAAGGATGGGAACCCTGGTCAAAATTAACATAGATGAGCTTTCAGACCCATAATGAGCACAGCGACAACAATAAGAGTGCCTCACACGTCCGTCTTGTTTTTGACTAACTTAAAATGTTTCACACAGCCTCATGATCAGATATCTATATTTGTAGAAGAAATGCGATGGTAGTAGTCAAAATTTGGTCACAGCAGGCTTCCCTCTCCTTTATTTGGGTGGATGAGAGTGTCGTGGATGAACGTGTGCATTTTAATGTGTATAAAATTCTCTGAAGACAACAAAACAACTAGAAGATCCACCAGGAATCTGCAATCCCCTGGAGAAAATAAAATCTGCACATGAAACAAAGTGAAAATAAATACAAAACAACATGTCAACAAGGACAAATTGATGTATACAGTCACTATTTTTATTCAGTGTTTTTGAAATCACGGAATTAATTTTAAAAAATTTAAAAGTAATATTAATTACCCTCTATAAAATTTTAGAAATATATAGAATAATAAAGATGAAAATAACCATTAACTGCAATCTACCCCTCAGATAAAAGCAATCACTTCATATTTTAATGTAGTTATTCTGATTTTTTTAAACTTATAGACTTTATTTATAGAAGAGTGCTTTACCCATACTCTATTTACTTTAAAAAACCGTTTTAATTGTGAAAAAATATGCATAGTATGAAATTTATCACCTTAACTATTTTTAAATGTACAATTTAGTAGTGTTAAGTATTAAAACATTCAAATTGTGGTACAAACAATTCTGATTTTTAAAAAAAGACATAAAACATAGATAACATAGATATGGTAGTTTTTTATTATGCTTATTTTTATAAGTAACATTTTTTCCCTAGTATCAAAAATAATCTATGTTCAGTATTGAAAACCTAAAAAATATCCATTAATCTAACACTAAGAAACAAATAATGGTCAATTTTACTGGCTATCCTCCTACTATCTTTCCATGTGAGTACACGTATATATGTAGCTCTGTATGTATACATCATTAATATTTGCATTTATGAAGACAAAATTATATCAAAGGTATCAGATGCCTTTTCCTTTAGCATTATTTTGTGAATTATCTTATGAAAATAAATCTGTGTACACAATTTTATTGCCTGATTTTTCTTTTCTACCTTATATTGTAGTATGGACATTTTGCGGTTACTTTCCATGAAAAGGCTGGAGTAATTTAAGGTAAAGGAAGGAATTTAATTTATCAAGATAGAACTTTCTGGAGCAAGCCTGAAAGCCCCTTCATCCACTGCCTGCCTGTTGGCCAACTCTCTGGTGCTCAGGATGCAAGCCGGGTTTGCTCTCTACCAAGCAGGCGTGGACAACCGCAAGTTCGCTGGGTTGTAGTGAAATGGGCCCGCCCAGCTGTTGAAATTTCTGCCTCTTGATTGCTGGCGAGAAATGACCTCTCATCAGGTTATAAGACAAAAACTGCTCTTTCTGAGCAACGAATTGAGCCTTGAAGGCAAGAGGAGATGACACTGGAAGGCAATTACTTATCTGCTGCCTACTCAGGTAGGATGTTTCAAGATACGCAAGAAAATTTAAAAGTACTCCTTAAAATAGGAAATCATTTAAAACAATTCCAAGCTATTAGTAACAGCTGGCAAGTTGACCAGATTACAGAGAGTTTGAATTGTATCCTGGGGCTTGACAAATTGAAACTCTGTGTTCATAGGAGTCCCCTTTAATCAGTGATTCATATAAACTGATACCTATCACTAATCATGTTATCCAATAACCACATAGGCTGTGGACAAGCTGAGAGATCCGCTATAGGTTCTTGGAAGGGGGGTAGGGGTAGCATGTGTGACTAAGGTCCTAAAAATTCACTCTGAAAAACTCTAAATACACAAATTTCCCAGTGGAAAGTGGTCTGAGTACTAGATTTAGTTTTGTGTTTGTTTTCTGCGTTTTGTTTTAACTGATTGACTGAGTGATCTTAAACAATCATTTAACTTTCCCCGTGCCTTGGGTTCCTTTTCAGTGAAATAGGTTTAAATTTTCCAGTTTACCTACTAGGATTTTTGTGAGGCTTCAATTTGCTAATATCTATGGAAATATTTGAAAATTTAAAATGAAATGTAAAGATATTATTTGCTAAGGGCTTTATTCTACAACAACCCCATAAAATGATTTGGAAATGAACTAAGGGTACAAAATTTGTTTTCTGTATGGATTTGAGTAGCCGACTGGCTATTATGTTTGGAAATACGTAGGAAAAATTTTCTCTGCAGATATATGTTTACATGAACTTCTCAGAAGAAAAATTAGGCATCGTTATGGAAGCTAAAAAAGTTGATCCCGTGGAAGTGGAGAGTAGAATAGTGGTTCCCAGAGACTGGCAAGGGTAGAGGTGAGAGATGGGAAAAGACTGGTTAAAGGATACGAACTTGCAGCTGGAGAGGAGGAATAAGTTCTCGTGTTCTATAGCTCTGTAGGATGACTCTAGTTAATAATAACTTATTATATACTTTCAAATAGCTAAGAGAGGGTTCTGAATGTTTCCAATTACAATGAAATGATAAATGTTGGAGGTAATGGATATGCTAATCACCCTGATTTGATGGCTATACATTGTATCAAAACATCACTATGTACCCCATAAATATGTACAGTTATTATATGTCAATTAAAAAAATGTAAATGGATTCCCCTACACTGAAGATAAATAAAAATGAGGATCTTTAAAGGAATACATCACTAAAAACACACATTAATAAAAAGATGATTATTTTCTATACGGCATAGTTTCATCTTTTTATGATCATGTTTGAATTTGTATTCAGGCATCTAGTTGTTGCTTGGCAAAAGAGCGGTGCATTAGTTATAGCCCCGGCTCTGGTGCCTAGCACAGCATATGGCAGATAGTAGGCATTCAATGCTAGACAGACATATATTCCCGTTTGCCTGGTTTGATTATAGAAACCAATAGTTTTTGAGGTCAATTTGGAAAGAACAGACTTTCTTGTTTCACAGTTAAAGAGAGATGGTGAGTGACTTTGTTTAAGGCAACATGGTAGATTAGCAGTGTCTGACTTCCCTTAATGTATACCTAGGGGGCCTGGGGCTCTGATTTAAGCTGGAGTCCAGGAGCCTGCACCGGGTTGGTGGGTAAGCAGAAGTGATATGTGGCTGCAAACCCTGGAAGTAAAGTCCAAGTCCCAGTGATGGCAGTCTAAAGTCTAGGAGAATGATGAGCTGGAGGGAAAGTTAACATAGCATAGTTTAAGAAGCAGATCTTGGAGAGATTCCCCAAATAACCCTTTGCAGAGAAAGAGCGAGAGCGAGAGCGCACAAGAGATAGCGAGACAGTCTTTTACTGCGGACCTACCACCCAAACTATTAAAGATGCTCAGCTAATTCAGACACGTGCAAATTAATACCTAGAGCTTGGTGTTCTGACTCTTAGATAATTTCTGAAGACTAGCACAGAAAATCAATACATACTGTCAGCAGGACAGTGTACCAAGCATACTACAGAAGTAAACAACCAGAAGCAAAAGATCAGTGTGGTGGATATTATGATGGGTGCCACCCAGATACCCCTTAGGAATAGAGGACCGGTTCCCTCAGCTGGAAGACCCCCAGCAATTGCCTCTGCTGAAGAAACCCTTTCCAGGACTGCCTGAATCCAATGACTGCTCAACTGAGGAGGATAAAGGTATGGTCCTCTCCTGCCAACTGGGAGCAACTCTGAAGGGTCACCCTGGCTTCAGAGCTCCAAGTAGGATGGGTTGAGGACAGTGTCAAGACTTCATCACACCTCAGCTTCTCCCTCTGCCCATTTCTGCTTCCTTCTCTGCCCTCTTCTTCCCCAGATATTGATCCCAAGAGCACTCCCTAATAAACACCTGCAAGCTAATCTCTCTTTCAGAGTTTGCTTCCCCAGACCTGACCTGCTGTTCAAGGCCTGGCCGGCTTTCCTGGCTGACAGTGATCAAAGAGCAATCATCTCCACCACCTCGTGAGGTAGGCAGGACAAGTATTTTTTTGCCCACTTTACAGATTTGGAAACCAAGGCTGACAGAAGGTCAGTGACATGAACCACTAGTAAGGGACAGAAAAGGAAATTTGACCTGAACTTTTATGATCCCTGGTTTAGGACACTTATAAAATATATGAAAACGAGACTGTCCTGAAAAAAAAAAAAAGTTGAGGATTTATGGGGAAACCACAGTCAGGGAGGCAGGAGAATTGCCATAAAGACCTACTGCAGTACAAATCACATGGCACAGATGTGTAACCGTGCAGCTATGGAGACGCCAGTGGCGGGAATGCTGGGAGATGGTGGAGATGGTGGAGGTGAGGGTGTGGGGGTTTCTGGGGGTGCCCTGCTCTTTTTGAGGGGAAAAGGTGAAAATGGAGAGACCTGGTGGCAGTTTCTGGGATTGGTAGCTCTAGCCTCAAACTGAAACACAACTTTCCTGGGCTGTATTTCACGGTTCTACATGAATCACACCACCTCTGCAAGATATTCAGCTTCTAACAACTCAGGATAGTTTCTCTTTGGTCATGCAAATCATACAGATGTATGTATGTACATTCACATATATAATTTTATGGAGTAAGTATAAATTTTATATCATCTATGTGTGATTTTATACAATACATGATTTTATATCATAAATACTGTGTGTATATATTACATAATGGTAAACATACATACATACAGATAACATCCCCCCCCCACTGATTGCTTTTCGCAGCTTGTTGTCCCTCAAACTATTTTACAAGCATCCGATGTTTTGGCTGCATGGGCAATTTCCAGATTAGTCTCAGACCGCGTCTGTTTCTAAAGGATGCCGGTGTTAAAGCATCTGTCTGGTTGCAAAGCGCGGCGACCCGAGTCTTCTCACGGTTTCTTCGTCCCCTGCAGCTCCCGTGGCGTTTACCCTGAGCGTTCATAGGCGACCCGAGGCAGTGTTCTTCGGGGTGTGCCCCGCACCACCCGCCCGCTCCTCGGGTTGGGCCCCATCCCCTGCAACGGACCACACGGAGCACGACGGACGACGTGACAGAGAAAACAAGTCGCTCTCTGGTGTCTGTGACCCGCACGGCGACCGCGGAGAGCGGGCCCCGCTCCCCATTCCTGGGAGGCGATTAGCTGATTGCTGCCCCCCTCCCCCCGGCAGCCCCCCTCGCCCGCACGCGGAGGCGCGTCCTGCGACTTTGATAGCTCCCCGGGTCCCCGTGAAAAACAACCACAGCGTTTCCAGAGCGTGTTTCTCCCATCCCAGCGTCAGGGGATCGCAGAATTACCACAACAAACGTTACGAGGTAATGTTTCCAAATAGGCACGCTGAAAAATAATCCAAATAGGACCATTAAATAATAATCCTCATTAAACCCAAACCAAACCAAATACAATCATTCTGAAAAGTGTATTAAAGGGAGGGGGGAAAAACCAAATGTTTTAAGAGAAGATTAATAATTTGCTCATTAATCTGATTGGATAATTACACATCATTGGCCTTTCCGGAGTAGTGCATTCAAAAAAATATTATTAAAAATGCTTTTTAGATTTGTCCCTTACAATGTGCACATCAGGTGTGCAGAGAGCTTTTTAGCACGCAAAAATGAATCGCAGTATTAGACAATGTGCTATTTTTTTTCTAGGAGAAGGCAGCCTTTCCTAGAACATTAATCTACTGCAAAAAGATGCTTCTAATTTAGAAGAAATTAGACGTGGAGTCTACTCAGCAAACACCTCTGCTAACGCTTCATTAGTATGTATTTTCACATAATTCAATTAGCCAAAACACATACGCATGCTAGCAGAGCTGTTCGCTGTTCTGGGAGTGTCAGCAAGGCTTTAAGCAGATCTGAAACAAAATTGCATAAATGGCATGTAAAGCTCTGTGCATACAAAGATACCTTCAGGGTTCTAATAAATTCATGAAACTTTTTAAAGTATGATTTCCTAGCAGGCAATCACTTTTAATTAACAGGATCACCTACAGCAACACATGTCCTTCAAAAACTTACATTATTTTTTCTTTTTGAATTTCAAAGTTTCTGTAGTAAAAGTTGAATAGCTGAGTAGCTTAACCTCAAAAGGATTCCAGGCTTTTATGACAGTTATAAATCACTGTGGTGCCTTCTTTATAAGAAGAAAAGATTCTTAACACAACAGAGAAAGAAGGAAATCTCTTTTTAGTCATAGCTAGAAGCAAGCATTTTCTCCAAAGGTCAGAAAACTTTTCCTCAGTTAAAGAATAATTTTAAGGACATTGCAGCTACTTGTACAAGTAATCTCTTGTAATTTACTCTATGAATTAAACATTCAATTTCCAGGATTGTGGTTTGACAGGGGATGGACTCCCCTCTTTCTGGAGGTGGCTTTGTAGAGTTTTTTCCTGTTTGGTTTTTAGTAAGCATGGGCCAGGGCTGAATGTAGGGTCCTATTCTTAATGAGTCCTTCTCCTTGAGGACAATCAGAATCTATGCATGCGCCAAAGGATTCATTGAGTGATTCTTGCCATTTCTTTTGCAGGCCTTTGTTTGAAAGACAGGGACATGTTCATGGGCTGTCAAGGGGTAATGGTGAGATGGCAGAAATCTGAAAAAGTGCCTCCCATGATTCTGAGATGAGGGAAGAGTAAGGGACACCAAAAAGAAACTTGGACCGTGTCCCTCCTCTCGTCCTTGAGGAATTTGGGCTTCTAAGGGTATAAATGCAGCTGACTCCAAAGGTACAACTTGGTGCAAATCTTTGTGCATCCCTTTCCTGCCTCCCTGCCCCAGTGCCGGCCCCCATGCTTTTCTCTAAATTGGGAGATTCCCTTTGTTTTGTGATTTCCCCAAATGCAAGGGGGTAATCAGGTGGAAATTTGGGGACTGTAGAATCAGGATGGTGACTTCTGCTCTTCTGAAAAACTGTTAAGATACCTGCAGGGTGGAGATTGCCTTGTCTCGACCATTTGAGTGAGGGGCGGAGGAGCAAACGTTGCAGGTGGCTGCAGCAATCCTCTCCAGCGCAGGCACTTCCTGAAGGCAGCCATCATCATCTCACACCATGGTGACGACATCAGCCCCCCTGGTGGTCCACCTGGCCCTAGTATTGCTCGTCTCAGACCCATTCACTACATAGAGTTCAGTCATAGATTTGAGGAGTTAGCCTGGTCACAGACTGTATCAGGTGTTAGGGATACAAGACCTTTTCAAAACATAAATCTGGTCATTTACTTCCAAGCATAATTTTTTCAGTAGTTTCCTACTGCCCTTAAGGTAAAATCTAAATGCCTGGATTTGGCACAAAATCCTTTCATGATCTTACCCCTGCTTATATTTCCAGCCTCTTGCTTCTCAATCTGAGTTCTAGCTGTGTTGGACTGTTGGGCCCTGCATTCTACTAAAGGGCCATTTTCTTTCTCACATTTGTTTTTTAAACATGGCTTTTTAGTCCCACTCTCTGGAAGGGCCTTTCCCCCGCTTTTCCTCAGTTTGAGTCAAAGGCCACCCTAGTTCACACCTACTCATTCTCTGAGTTCCCACCTAATAATTGCCCCTTCACATTCTTTAACAAGCCCTCCCTGACTCCCCCAAACTGTAGACCGTTCTAGGCTCTCTCAACACATCCTCTGTTCATGTCGGTGGCAGCTCTCATTTAGTCAGTGACTGTTTATTGAACATTTACTTTCTCAGGTATCGTTCTGGGAATATAATGAAGACCAAGACAGACCTTTGTTCTCGTGGAGCTTATGTTTTAGTGGGGGAAAAGAAGCACAATATAACTCTTTAAATAAGTAAATAAATAAGACAATTTGCGACTGTGATAATTGTGGTGAGGATAGGATAGCCCACTGTAGGTTAAGGTCTCTGTGGGGAGGTCACAGTTGAGCTTACGTGTGAATAACTAGTATGTTTACTTCTGTTTGTCTGAAGATGTCTTCATTTTACCCTTAACCTTAAATAATGGTTTCTCTAAATCTACAATTACAGCTTCACAGCGATTTCCCCTCAGCATTGTGGAAGATACTGCTCCACTGATTTTTGACTTCCACTGTTGCTCTTAAAAGCATGTTTTCTGTCTAATTATCATCCCTTTGTGAGTGGTCTTCCCTCTTCCCTGGTTGCCTTTAAGAATTTCGTTTAGTCTTTGATGTTTCATCACAATATGTCTAGTTGAGGTTTCTTTTTATTTGCTTGGTGTTAGTTGTGATCCCAAATCTGAGGATTCATGTCTATCATCAGTTCTGAAAATTAAGCCGTCACTTTTGTCTCTCTCATATTGTCTTCACCCTTTCTTCTGAAATTCTAATGAGATGTATATAAGACTTTGTCATTTTCTCTTTCATGTCTATTAATCTCTCTCTACTTCTTCTGAATACCAGAGTGCTCCAGGACTCAATTATTCTGCTTTCTCTTCCTAAGCAACTTCATCCACTTTCTAAACTAAACACTATTTCCATGCTGATGACTCCTAAATTTTATTTTGTGCTTTTTCTTTGATCCCTTCTGGCTTGTATATTTATTTGCCTACCTGCCATTTCCATTTGGATGTCTCAGAATTAAACCGCTCATCTTTGAGCCTTTTCCCGTTTCAGAAAATGGCACCTTTTTTTTTTATCCCATTATTCTTACCAGAAACTTACGAGTGATTTTGTTGTTGTTGTTATTGTTGAGACAGTCTTGCTCTGTTGCCCAGGCTACATTGCAGTGGCATCATCATAGCTCACTGCAACCTCAAAAGGAGTCATATTTTTTACGCCTCTCTGAACCTCATACCCAATCAGTGATAAAATGTTATGCCTTTCAAACTTCCAAAATAGTGTTGAACCTGTCTTCTTTACTTAATCTTTTCTGTCACCACCCTCATCCAGATCACCCTCAGGTATCATCCAGACTTCTGCCATAGCTCTAACTGGACTCCTTGCATTCACATATTTCCCCTCCAATCCTTTCTCCACTCAGTTACAGAGATTTTCTTAAACTGTAAATGAAATAATACTCTTGTTTGAATACCTTTAAGACCTTCCTATTGCACTTAAAGTAACAATTATTAATATGTTCCATAATGTTCTATGTGATCTGGTCCTACACTCAACTTCTCTAACATCATTTCATGTCATTCAGCTCTTTTATTATTACATTAGAAATGTAAGAATACATAAGATAGTTATCTTATAAAATGACAATCTTTATTCTGGGAATATAGTTCATCCAGAAGTCTATTTTGTTTGATATTAATGTAGCTACTCCACTTCTATTTTGATTATTAATGGTGTATTTCTGGTATATATTTTTCATCCTTTAATTTTTACCTATTTGTTTCTTTATATTTAAAGTACATTTCTTATAACCAGCACACAGTTGGGTTCTGGATTTTATTCAAAGTGACAATCTCTCCCTTTTAATTGGTGTAGTTAGATCATTTACATTTAATGTAATTCTTGGTGCAGTTGTGTTTTAACCTACCATCTTATCATTTTTTTAATTTATCCTTTTTTCTATGTTTCTTTTTTCCTGTTTTACTACCATCTTTTCCAAGAATTAGCTATTTTTGAATATTCCATTTTATCTCCGTTATTTATTAGCTACACTTCTTCATTTTATTTGTTTTGCTTTAGAATTTGCCCTATGTATTTTTAACTTATCACAGTCTAGCTTCAAATACTATCTTACTACTTTGTGCTTTATGTAAGAAACTTACAACATTATGCTTCCTTCTCTATTTCTTTGTATTAGTTTTTGATACACATTGTATTTCTACTGTATTTATTATAAATACCACAATACATCTTTGGTTTTTATAAGCAATTATATTCTAAAAAAATTAAAATATGAAAAATTATTTTACATTTACCTAAATATTTAACATTTGTAATGCATTTTATTCCTTTATTCTGAAACACTTTCTTCTGTTTTTCTGAGAAAGTCTTTATTTCACTTTGTTTTTGGTGAATATTTTCACCAAGTATAGAATTCCAGATTGACTTTTTTTTCCTTTTAGCACTTTTAAGATTCATTATATTGTCTTCTAGCTTTCTTTATTTCTGGTATGAAGCATGTGGTCATCCTTACCTTTATTCCTTTGTGTATGGTGTTTCTTTTTCCACTGGCCCCTTTTTAAGGTTTCCTCTTTTTTACTTGTTTGTAGCAATTTGATTATGATGTGCCTTGCTGTGGTTTTCTTTTTGTTTACCTTGCTTGGGGGTTTGTTGAGCTTCTTGATCTCTAGGTTTATTGCTTTCATCAAGTTTTAGAAACTTCTGATCACTGTTTCTTCAAATGTTTTTGCCTTCTGTGGTACTTCAGTTACACATATGTTACACTACTTGATATAATCCAGCAGTCACTGAAGAGCTGGCTTTTTCCCCCTGTGTTTCATTTTGGATAGTTTATATTGGTCTGTCCTCAAATTCAGTGACTATATTTCTGTAGCGTCTAAACTCTAGTGAATTTTCCATTTGAGATGTATTTTTCAATGAGAGATGTTTCATTTAGTTCTTCTGTACTATCTTCCATTTATTTCTTCATTATGTCTATATCTTCCTTTAAATTCTTTGGCATATTTGTAATAGCTTTTTTCGATGTCCTTGCTTGCTAATTCCATCATCTCTGTCATTTCTGCATGTGTTGCTATTGACTTATTTTCCTTCTGCTTATCATTCACATTTTCCTGCTTCCTTTCATGTTTTATATTAATTGCTTGGATGCTGGATGTTGTAAATCTCATCTTGTTAAATGTCTGGATTTTATTGTCATCCTTTAATTTGTATAGAGCTCTGGTCTGGCAGTTAGTTACATCGATTGAAGATCAGCTTGATTTTTATTGCCTTTATTTTTTAGCTTTAAGAGGACTGATCCAGAGTAGTTTTTATTCTAAGGCTAATTTAGCTCTACTACTTAGGTGAGATACTTCTAGAATCTCTACTGAATGAACCAGGTCTATTCATTTTGGCTGGTTAGAACTTCTACCTCTTCTAGCACTTCGTGAGCTCTGAAAGTTGTTCAATTTATAGTTTCCTAGTTGTTCCTTGTTTGGCCTTGTGGATTTTCACCCTATGTATCAACAATGTATTTTTTATTAGCAAATCAAGGGGTCTCCCATACAGATTCTTTTAATTTTTTTTTCTAAGTTCTATCTCTCTTGTACTCTGCTCTATAAATTCTAGGTGACTGTGCTTCCCTGAACTCTTACGTTTGTCTCCTCCACTCATGTGATTACCATACACTGCTTTGGTACCCTCTCCTTGCACTGCAGTCCAGAAAATGCCCCCAGGCAGTGGGATTAAAAAAACCCCGAGATCACATGTTTGGTATGTGGCAGAGCCCACATTCAAGCCCAAGGCTGAGTGTCTCTAGAGTCCATATTCTTTTTCATAATAACATCACAGAGCAATTCTTGTTGGTTTTCCAGACTGCAAAACTCAAAGGCCACATGAATGAAATGCCTTGCTATCTGAATAAAGTGACTGTGCAAATTATCAAGGGCTCACTGGCCAAAGAAGACGAAAGAACTGAGCTTGTAGATAAGCAGGAAAGAAAGGGAACATACATAATAGTTGGAGTTACCAGATGGCCTTTGACTTTTAAAAGTTTTTGGCTTTTTACCTCAGTTGATAGGCAACAAGAGTACATTCAGATGACAGATTGACAAAAATAACACTGTAGTTATTTGCTTGGCAGATCAAAATGAATGCATCCTGAACTACTTCCCAAAGCATTTAATACACTGATACCTTTCTGATGGTGACTGACAATATGTGGATTTCACTAAGAATCATTAATGTCACTTCTTTATAGCTCCTTTGCTTTCCTTTTCAGCTTGGTTAACCAAAATAATAAAAACTGCAGTAAGTCAGGTACCCTTTGTTGGAAAATTCTAACAATAGCAAAAACATGTGTGCTTAAGTTTGCTTTTGTTCTATTTGTGAAGCATTTGTCAAGCAGGTAGAAGTATCCATTCTCTCAGTAGCTCTAGATGTGCTCATTTCAAATGATCTTTATCTATTCATTAAAGCCATTACTCAAATGACTTCTACTTAAGAATTTCCTTTAGAGCAGACTACCAGTGTATAATTTGTTGAAAATATTCATATGTGAAGACTTTTTATTAGGTCATACTTGCCTTCCTCCCTTGTCATACCATGTATTGGTGCTTTGCTATATTTAGGGAATTATGGAAGTGATTTGCCCCTGCATTACAACATAGCATTATAACATGTCTCTGAATACTATCACCTCTCAGACAAAACTTTATTTTTCTATGGGAGAAAACTGGATTCCTAGAGGTTACCATGGATTTTCAGAGTTTTGGGTTTCTTTTACCTTTTTCTTTAAGCACATACAGGTAGTCTAACTGTCTCCTACCTCAGCAGAGGCCGTCCTCTGCTCCCCACTTTTCCCCTTATGTTATCCCCTTACGTTATCAATAAGATGATAATAATCATCTTATTGAATGTCATGACCATCCAGTAGGACTCACCTGTTATTGATGAATGGCAAATTTTTCAGGACTTCAGTGCAAAGACTTTTAAAGAGCTCCTAGAGAGAGATTAATCTGAGCACTCAAACTACTTAATAGCTATGATACCAAATTTGCAAACAGACACCTGCAGAGCCAGAGGTTCCAGTTATCAGAAATATTTGGTCAAGATATTGGAAAAGAAAAAAAGAGTAGAGCGAGAAGTCAATGAAAATATTATCATGTTGATCTCTCCTTTTAAAGTCTAGAGAAATCATTGAGGGAACACTTTCTAAATGTAGCTGCCTGTGTTCAAGTTGTATGACTTACTTATCTGGCAACTGTACCTATATATTTAGATCACTTGAGTTTTACTTTTGTAACGGCTGTCAAATTGTGATGAAATTGAATGTGGAGCTCTTATGTGCTAATGCTAGTTTAAGCAGTACTGTGTGTAGTAGATGGTGAACTATTACCTATATCGAGGGTGACAAGTTGTCTATTGATGTATAACAAACCATTCCAAAAGGTAATGTTTTAAGCCAGTGATTTATTATTTCTCATGATTCTCTAGTGTAGCTGGGTGATTCTTCTGCTCCACATGGTTTGTTTGGGGTCAGTCATGTGCTTGCATCCTTCAGGGCCCGGACTTGTTTACAGCATGACTACTGAATTCCCAGAGAGCAAAGCGGCATCTATCAAGCTGAAGGTGGGCCTGCCAATAGCACAGCATTACTTTCACTGCATTCGAGTGGTTAGAGCAAGAACAAGGTTAGTGCAGGACTCAAGGGGAGGGGAAATAGACTCCATCTCTTGATAGGAAGAGCAGCACATGCATAGACTATGGAAAGGAGACCATCTTTGGACGCTATTTAACAAACACCCTAGGAGTCGTCTCTGGTTTGTTTGGGCTCATTGTCTTGCAGTAATTGATAGTACCCCTCTTTACTCTCAAAATTGTCTTGGTTTAGATGATAAATTATATGGTCATACTATCCATAAGATACATTTTAGAGCTGAAATGTTATGATTAAAATTCTAATTAGTAAGAGTGTTCCATCATGGAGTGAATTGTGGGACCCAGGTTCACTCTTGGTTTAATATTTAGCAAGGTTTTTCCTCAAATAAGGGCAATGATGATTTAGCAAGTTAGTCTTCATATTTCTGGGTCAGCTGCTTAGGATATGGCATTTGTGCACTGGACTTTGAATCTGTGAAGGCCAGATAGGAAATATTATGATCGTCTCTTCTGTATCTCTCTCTGAAGTGTTTTAGGTTATTTTATCAAAAATATCCTAGCCAAAAAGAATGGAAACAGTGAAACTCTGGTGAGCATACTTTGTGATTGCCTATGGTTTAGCTATACCTCTGCTCATATCACCTGCAACAAAACTAAAGGGTAAAGGCTTTTAGGATGGTCCTTGGGCTGGGCATATGCAAAGCTGTGAGGTGGGCCAAGCAGGTGTTAACATCCCCATCTCTCCATCTCCTTTTTTGGTGTCTTCCAGGTCATTGGCTATATCCATGTTCATAGTGCTCTCTTGCCATCCCTCAACTGCCATGACCTTTACTACGGAGAGCACTGGGCAGGGCCCTCTTCCCAGGCCTTTCATCTTGCTTCATCCTCTTCCAGTAAGTGGCAACATTTGCTCGTCATGTCCAGCATCCTTAACTGGGAATTGATGAGCACCTCCATGCTAAGATGGAAACGACCATGAATGTGTTCCCTCTCCTAGGCAAGTTATTCACATCTTGACAATAGGCTCCTACTGATTAGGCCTAATATTTCTTATTATCTTTTATTACAGAACACAGTTTCTCAGTGTTGATCAATACCTTCTTCAAACTCTCTCCTCTCAAGGATTCTGAGATACTCAGGTCCTCTTTTTGCCAATGACTCTTCTCTGTGCCTCTCTGTGTTTTTCTCTGCCACACTCACCCACCTCTGTTTCCCTGTCTCAGTCTCTCATTTCTTCGCGTTAGACATCCCTACACACTCCAGCTCTGCCTGAACACCTTTAGTGGGAGGCCATTTCTCCATCTGCATAAAGGGACTGGAATTAACCTTGTTGCCATAATGCAGATACTGCTGTTAACCCGTATATTTAATATACATCCTCTCAGGTTTATATTGTGGAGAAGTGCAGTCTTTGGAGTCTGTGGACTGGAACCAGTCTGCAAAATGTGTGTAGCTGGTCCATAAGGAGAGAAGTATCAAAAGCGAAAGTTGGTATGCCTGTACCCGGCATTTCTTTAGGCTGAAGTCTACCACCATCCGGACTAAGTGTCTCCTTCATTCTCTTAACGTTGAAGAACTTAATGCAACTACATATACACATATAAAAAAAATGAAACAAATTATCACTATCTAGACTGGAGAATTCAAAGTGAGATGATTAATTTAATGGGCATGATAGATTATATTATTTGTATCCTCCCTATCCTTATCAAGCTTTCTCATAGGCAAGATATGTTCCCTACTCTACTGACTTTGGGTTTGGCCATATGACTCACTGTGTCTTGTGGCTGTGACCTACATAGAACCCAAGCTGAAGCTTCAGATGTGCTTCTATGGTTAGGCTCTATGTTCCTTTGATCTTCTGTCCTCCACCATGGGTAAAGCATACCCTGGCAGAGGGTGGTCTTTCATCCCGGATCCCAGACAGAGAAGACTTTTACAACAGATTAGATCCCAGTGGAGTTCCAAAGAACCTGACAGAGCCCAGTAGAGCACAGCAAAACTGATCTAACCCATAACTCTCAAGTAGTATGAGCAAGAACTCTATGCTAGTTGTTACAAGCCACTGATATTTTTGTGGTTGTTGCAACAACAAAAGCTGATAAATACAGGAATTGGTACCAGCAGTGGGTTCTGCCATAACAAAACTTTCAAGTATGTGGCAGGGCTTCAGGCATTGAGGAAACTATATTAGGAATCTGGAAAAATGACAGCCCATATTACGCGTTGGGGAAACACTTGGTAAAACTATCATAAGTCTAAAATGTACCTACTGAATTTGTGGCTTTGTGTGAGATAGCTTTGAGACAGAATGTAGACAGCATTGGTTACTTGTTATTAGGTGCATTTGATAAGAATCTAGAAGAAAGAGATGAGCTGAGGAAAGAATTGTCCTGTTTGCAATGGGGAATGAAAAGGGCAAGTGAGAATTCATAAATGCTGGGATTTGCTCATTTGATATGTTGGTACTGTTTCTTATTTCTGTCCACTAAAACATTCTCATTTTAACGTATAACCTGAGGACAAAGGCTAAATGAAGTGTATTGCCACTGAGACACAGCCTGGGAACAAGACCAAATCAAGAATGTGGCTTACACACCTTTTGTTCAGATGTCTGACAGAATTAATAATGTAGCTTCCAGTAAATTATTTCAGCTGGACAAAATAGCTAAGAGCAAAAAGAAGGGCATGGTCCCACTCAAGCCTGATATGCTTAAAGTATGTATTTATAAGTAATTACAGGAGAAAAATATATACAGCATGAGATACATGAGTTGAAAATTATTGTGTATATAGCTATTAACATATGAAGTCGACTGGAATAAAATAGGTAAAAACCAAACAAACAAAAACCAACAACATTTAAAATAGCCCTGCATTACAAAAAATGCTTTAGTGTGGATTCACAAACACTGTGACCAAGATGTAAAATAACTTAACTTTACAGGGACAGGAAGTTGGCTTAGGAAGCTGCTTGACTACCAGGTGAACAGATTTTTCTGATGCCCTTTTCTAGTGTAGCCAAAGATGATAATAAAAGAGGAAGGAACTTCCAAAGAGTGGAGGCAAGAGATGTGAAGGATAATAAACTTGGATAGTACTCCCAGGGAGTGGAGGTGGGACCTAATAGAGGAACATTTTCCACTGGCAATATTTGCCTGGTGGGATTTCAGAATGGCTGTGGACTGTGCCTCCCACTCCTCTCCTTTCTGAACAGAAATATTTATTGTGTTCTCCTGTTCCTGATTTACCGTTGTGTGCTGAGTGTGTGTGGGGAAGACAGTTTGTCTTTCAACTTCACAGGGCTCTTAATCAAGAGGACCTGCAGCTGGAGTTGATGGAAATCATGAGATCCTAGGCATGAAGTCTGAAGACTGGATTGGATGATACTTTGGGTCTCACGAAGGAAGCAATATCTGTGATCAAGAGGGTGATTTTGGTAGATAGTACTATTTACGGTCATTCATTCTCTCCCTAACCTTTTCATGCTTTCCTTTAGTTGGAATATATTTTTCCACCCCAAGTAACACACGGCTTGGCCATGTGATTTGCCTTGGCATGGGAATGTAATGGACATGAACTATGCCTCATCCAAGCAGAAACTTTAAGTGTGTTTGTGTGGATTAACTCTGTCTCTACCAACCCTTGATCTTCTACCCTCCCCGTGAGAACCCCATGCCCTGGATCGGTGCTGGAATAGAAAGACATGTGAAACCAAACTGAGCCCAGGGGAGTCCTGAACACCTAATAGCAGCCTAATATGGTCACAGCTCTACCTCAGATCTCTGTGAGCAAAAAGTGAGTGCTTATTCTCACAAGGCATTGAGATTTTGGGGGTTGTTTGTTGCTGCAGCAAAAGCTGACTGCTACAAAGGATTAAAAAATAAGAGAAGAAATTGTGCATGAGACAGAAAAGAGGAAAAATTATTCAGGCCAACCAGATTACACAAGAGACCAAAATTATGTTGGAATCTGACATTTATTATATGTAATTCTTAAAACTAACAAATGAAGAAAATAAGGAAATCAAAATAAATGAGAATTTCAATGATTTTATACCTGAGATACAGGTTTAATCAAAGAATTGAAGAAACATCTTTTAATGTTAGGCATTGATTTAAAAGATTGTTAAAAGGAAGACTATGATAATGGAACTAACACGGTTGGTTAGAAAAAGGTGTATTTCTGAACATCAGGTGCGTTCTTTGTGCATGTTGCATGCATAGATTGCATTTGTTACTAGGAGACATGACATCAACTGATAATAATGGCATTCTTTGGAACACTTCAAAGATTGTGCACTGTATTTTCTAGATCTGTCTAAAGATGAAACGTCATGAAAAATATAAAATTTAACTTTAGATTTACTCTCAGACTTACAAAGGGAATGCTAACTAAATGCTGTTAAAAGTAGATTTAATTTAGATAAGATGGAATTCACTAGATGAGTTAAGCAAAATAGTAGAAAATCCTTAAATAAAAAGCAGATTGTAGACTTTGGTAGAAAATAAAACTAATTTTGAATTTATGCTATGCATAGTTATTTGGTATAACCTATAAATTGCTATTAATGTCAGAAAAACATTACAAAACATTCAGATAGATCTAAGTTTGCCTATTTTATTTTTTTAATAGCTAAAAACTTTTTTCAATTATAGAGAAAATAATTTTTCTGTATTGAAAGGAACTACATGTAATTTATGCAGCAGTAATGATATTCTAATAAAAATAAGAAAATTAATCACTGAAAGAAAATCATTTGAATGATTATAGAAAAGCAGTAACAAGATGTAGTCTCAATTTAAAGGAGATTTCAATAAATTAAGCAACATATTACAATATTTTTGTTTTTTCTTTAAATCTCCAAATACTGAAAAATTTGAAAGAATTTAAGAAATACTGCATCACTCTAGATACTGCTCTAAGAGATGATGAAAATTGCAATATGAGTGATAATAATTTTCACGATGAGCTTCAAGCTTTTCATAATATTTTCTGTAATGAATATAATTTTCATATGACTCCATTATGTTTATATATACATAATATGTAAAACTCATAGTACATTTCTGAATCTAAACATTGCTTTAAGCATTTTTTACTGACAATCTACTTGCTACTGCATAGTTTCTCTAAACTGAAATTAATAAAAAAAATTTATTTAAGAATGGCAATGGCTCAAGAAATGTCTAATTTTTTATTACTGACAATAGAACATTTTGTGGAAATCTTATGACAACAATTTTGTGATTTTGATGAAAAGAAGGTAAGAAAAATAAATTTTATAAATGAATATAATGTATATATGTAAAGATAAATCTACATATCTTTATTACTCATCCAAATATTTCTGTCCCATCAGTACAGCATTCAGACATACTCAATAGTAATTTGCTATTTGCTATTGTACCTAGTTGTGTGTGGTTATGTGTACAAATTTTAGCTTTGCACTTATTTTTGCATTTTGTCACTATGAAGAAATATTTGTCAAGATAGGAGACTAGAACACAGTACATGTAAATGTTTGTTAGCTTAATTTCTAACTTTTAAATATTCAGGCTTATGGTATTTAGTCCTCCACTTGTCCTCTCGTCCTGGACACATAATAGAAGTGGTCTTGGTTAAGGAACAATTTCATCCTTAATTTTAATTAATTAATTCTTAATTAGTAAACAAAAAATGTATAGACTTATGATGTACAATGTGCTGTTTTGATATATGTATACAGTGTGAAATGATTATATCGTTATATTGATAACCTGGTATATATTGATTATGTTAACATATCCATCCCCTCACATACTGATCATTTTTTGTGATAAGAATTTTTAAAACCTATTCTCTTAGCAATTTTTTAAGTATACCATACATTCTTATTAACTATAGTCACCATGCTGTACAATAGATCTCTAGAACTTATTCCTTCTGTTTAACTTGAAGAACCTTTTTGAGCTATTATTTTCCCTTTTATTAGCTGTGTCACCTTGACCAAATCACTAAACTTCTCTGAATCTCATTTCTCTCATATGTACATCTACGATGATAATATCTTGCCCACTTGCCTCCCAGAGTTGTGTTTTGTTTTGTTTTTCAGAGGCAGGCTCTCACTCTGTAACCCAGGCTGGAGTGCAGTGGCATGATCATAGTTCACTGCAGCCTTGAATTCCTGGGCTCAAGTGATCCTCCTGCCCCAGCCTCTGGAGTAGCTGAGACTATAGGTACATACCACCATGCCAGGCTAATTTATTTTTTGTAGAGATGGGGTCTTACTGTGTTACCGAGCTTGGTCTCAAACGCCTGTCCTCAAGTGATCCTCCCACCTCGGCCTTCCAAAGTGCTGGGATTACAGGTGTGAGCCCCTGGGTCCTGTCCTAGTGTTGTTTTGAGAATCAGCTGAGATGATGATGATGATGATGATGATGATGCTAATGTTGAGATAGCAGCAGAAGCAGCAGCAACAGAAAATACTTAGTGTGTTGGTATTTATTAACTCTTTAATCATCACAACAATCCTATGAGGTAGTACTGTTATCGTCCCCATTTTATAGATGAGGAACTGAAGCACAGAAAGGTTAAGTGACTTGCCTAAGGCCACACAGCTAGTAAGGGGTAGAGATGTGATTTGAACTGAGGCAGTCTGGCTTGTATTTTGTAAACCATAAAGTACACGTAAGGTATCGTCATTATTATTTCTTGTTTGTGAATATATTAAACTTGCATAATTGTAGTAGCCTATGGAGCAGCCACACTGTTAGTTTAATGGTGGAATTTCTGCCTTCCAACTTTCTATGTAAGAGTTAGAGGTTTGTGACTTTATAGTGCTCAAATTGTGAATGGTGTAAATAGAAAATTGATCTTGAAAACTTTAATTATCATTACCACTTTGTAAAAACTACTAAAAGGTTTGACTGGAGACTGACAGCTATGCATTAGAGCAAACATCATGGATCATGTAGTTCAATCTGAAACCCCCTTTTAATATTTTCCTGGTCATTCAGTAATCTCAGGTCTACTAATTTGATTTGGTTTGTGAAGAAACAGAAAAATGATAGGTGAACCAATCACAAATTAGATAAATACTAATTACAAATCAGATAAACAGCTAAAAATTTGGAGGGATAGACATTTGTAGTCCTTTAAAAATCACCAAATTCACAAAAGCAAATATGGCATAGAATTTTTCTAATATTAATAAAATGAAGTAATGGGTAACTAAAACATTTAGGTCCTCGTGAGACCCTCAGTGATTTTAGAAATAGACAAGTAATTTATGAAATTATTTTTAAAAGTTGATTCTGACAACCATACATCCCATTATGTCATTACAGTAGTGAGTCTAAATATAAATTCATCTTAACCTGCAAAGTTTTGTAATTTCCATAAAATTTCTGCCCATGGAAGAAAGAGAACCACACTTCATGGACATGTGAATGCTGGGTAGTCATTTTAACTCACTCTGTAGACATGAGATGTCCAACTTAGTTATCAGTGGGTTTCAGCAAATTGGGAAAGGACATGTCATGGGCTTTTGAGGCCCCTTGTGATAATTAAATTTGCTAATGTTAAATCCAGGAACATTTGGGCCCTATCATATATGGATCAGAGGATGTATAAGTTAAAAGATTGGTACAGGCTTTTAGGTAAATAAACCAGAATTTAGGCAGTCAAATAAAAATGTCCCCCAAGTAATTATCTCAGGACACCATACCTTTATTCCTTATTTACCTTTTACCTAAATATTGTTTCTTTACATATATATATGTATTTACATATTGTTTCTTTTGGAAAAAATTATTCTGGAATTCCTCTAATCTTTTGGAGCCAGGGTTGTTTGTTTTTGGTGTTTGAGACACTCAGGAATATTGGTCCCTATTTTAGCCACATTCCCTCTTTTGGCTGCAAGTGTTCTGAGCCATGACACTGTCATGGCAGTGAACGTCCCAACGGGACTGCAGGAGCCACCGGGCCGTGTCAGTGCCGTGCACTCATTAAGGGTAATCAAGAATGTTCCTTCACAGCAGCACCTGCAGACGGAGCTCCGATGGGAGGCTAATGGGTGTTATGTGAAAAAAAGGTTTATATTCAAACAAATTTGGGAAACTGCTTAAGAAAATCAAACGTATCTATGTTTCTATGCCGCAGGACTTCTCAGAACATTTAGAATGTTAATGTGTACTGTGATCTCTGCAGGGGACTATTCAAAACATCTAACTGATGAATGTTCTGTAAAACACACTTTAAGGAATGATGCTTTGTAGTAACACTTCATCTATCCTAGTCGGTACATCCCAAAGGAATCGGGTTGTTTGAAAAAACAGGGGGTATAATATTAAGGCTGTGTCTGAATGCCAAAGGGGTGGAGTAGAAATCAGTGGGCTGCACCTGTGTGTCCAAGCCTTCCCCTTCTTAAATGCAGGAACATGAACACCCCCCCCGCCCCCACCACTTTTTTGTCCTTCCCCCAAGAACAAGAAGCAGGGCACTTGGAACAAACAAAACTGCTTGTGCAAAGAATCAGGCACAGTGGTTCTGAGTTGCTGTAAGGCTTATGCCTGAATTAAAGGCGAGGCCACATAAGAGGAAATAAAAGGGTCTGCTCAGAGATCAAATGAAGCATTTGTATAGAACCTTATTCAAAATGGATACAAATGCATCAATTCTTCAGAATTATAGGTGAATCAAAGGAAAATTACATCCAAGGAGATAAAGCAGCAGCCAGCAGTCCAACCACGTATGGCGCAGAGATGCAACTTTGAAGCTTCCGGCCCGGCGTGCCAAAGAGCCAGATGTGGCAGGTGGAATTATATCGGCTCCAGCTCAGCATCTGGAGTGTATAAATCTGTCCCACAAAAATTAAGAGGTGCATGAGAAGGTGGTGAGAATAACCAGTTGAAAATAACATTTTTGAAAGAAAAATTGCTTTGAAGAACATAGAACATTCTCTTTTTAAAAAAAATAAAAATTAGGTCTATGCTCAGTATTGCCCTATTTATTGGTGGTTATGTGAAAGGATTATATATGAGGATTCTTCAAGCTCTCAAATAGCAAAACCCCTGAGATTTCTTTCCTGGACTCTGGCAAAAAAACAGAGGGGGAGAGAGAGAGAGAGAGAGAGAGAGAGACACGAAAGGCAATGTGTTATTGTGTATATATGTAGAAAAAATGACGCTCTGTGGCCAAGCTAGTTATTCAGAATGAGAACTTGGATTGAGTCCCTCTACAAGCCTGAAGAAGGGTTCTGGTGTGGATCTATTGCCTGGGCTTCCTTCTACTGTTTGAAGAACTATGGTTATTTCTGTTACCAAAAAGATATGCAATGTACGTAAAACAGGTATCACAGATATGAACAGTTTCATGATGACAGAATGCAACAATGCAGTTACTGTGTTGCTAATGTGTTTATCTAGGTCACAGAATCTTCTGTTTTGAAGGGACCTTAGAGACTCACTCAGTCTCTAGAGATTGACCCCTCACATTGCAGAAGCCACAACTCAGGAACAGGCAAAGAAAGTGACTTGCGTGAGGAAGGTCCAGCCAGTGGCAGAGTTGGGTGGGTGTCGGGGTCCCAATTCCAGATCAGTGGTTTCTCTCTTTGCCGTGCTTCCTGTCTTGTTTCAAGGTCTCCAAATGCCGCCCTGCCCTGCAGCTCTCCACTGCCCCTGCTGCACAACGGGAGGTGATGTGACTGTAGGCACAGCGTGTCTTCAGTTCCAGGAAGGTCTCTTTCACAGTGTGCAGCGACTGTCTGCACTTTTCCTTTCCAAAGAGAAGCAGGTAAGAAGGGTCTTAAACCTGAGTGTTGGGAGAGGGTTAGGTTAATTGTGAGGAAATGCTCTCTTAGGAAGTTCTGGAAGGTGACAGAGCCTCCATCTCCAGGCGTCTATAGCCATTAGGGAGATCGTGAGTGTGTAGAATGGATGACCAACTCACTTGATAACACACACTAAGCCGTTCATCTCCCTAGTACTGAGGGAAGATGGAAAAAACCTAAACCGAGACCTCCAGTGTATGAATGACAACCTCAGACTGCAATCGCATCTGATTCTATTCTCCTTGCACTCAGAAGCCCCGCTCACAGCCATGATCTCAAAGGACAAGGGTCATCGTGCCCATTTACAGATGAGAAAGTGGAGATTCTGAGATGATCAAGGAGGTTGGCCAGGGTGCAAACCCAGGTAATCTGCCTCCCAAATTTGTGCATTGCCTGTTCCCGCAAACTGCTGCTGTCACTGTGTGATGAAGGGTGACCAAAGTGCACTAGGATGGCGTTTACCCCGAGTGAGGTCTACTGTGAACACAGGGCTGGGTTAGGAACCTGGATCCCTGCTTCTGGGGAGGACAGCACGTATCAGCTTGAAGAGTGGATAGATGAGATGGCAAATCGGTGGAGGGCTTTTATAGACAGGCTGAGAGATTTCCACTAGATGTGACAGACAATAGACACTGCTGGAGGGTCTTGTCAGGTGACAATGTCATGGACGTGGTGGCACTTGAGGAAGATGATTCGCTCAGATAACAGCGGCAACACCATCCACAAGATCATCAACATCCTTCCTGTGCCTGATCTCTGGGGCTTCCAAATGCTGCCTGTCACCGTGAGAAAGATAAAAAGCCTTCTCTGTTGGCATGTGGCCAGCTAATCTCAGAGCTCCAGTTCAAGGAGAAGGCCAGATGTGTCTTAGGAAGGAAACACTACATGTTTGGACAAAGGCTTGTTCAGGTATAAAATATAGCTGTGGGGTGGGTGACAATTCCTACCACATGTGTAGGAAGAGAGGCTTGCAAGCTGGTCAGCGTTGCTGCTGCCATTTCTTCCTATGGGAACAATATGCCAGACCTGCTCCGCACGGCCCAGGAAGCCTGGTGTGTGCGCAGTTCTCCAAGCAGCCCGGGATTAGCGCGTGTTTATTTAGGATCAGCATCCACTTCTTAACTTCTAGTTAAATCTTATTAACTAGAAGGCGCATTTGGGCTTTCTTGATGTTATAGGGCACATGGTGCTAAGGACAAAACACTGAATTTGGAACCAGATATTCTGTGTAACCTCTTAGGATTCCCCATCTGTAAAATCACCTAAGCAAATGTTCAATACATTCTTTTTTTTTTTTTTTTTTTTTTTTTATGGCTAATGTTTTGCCTAAGAATCGACTTTGGAGT